>BCGO01000003.1:154717-276495 GCA_001599315.1 Starmerella bombicola | reverse complement strand
CCATATGCCCATATTCCCACATCCCCATATTCCCACATCCCCATATGCCTGTATGCCCAAATCCCCATATCCGTCACGGGAGCCACTACCGGCAGCCCGTTGTCTTACGCACGTTGAATCTTTTGATAACAACGAGGTATAAAGGCAGAATTTTTGGGGTGTCTCGCTCGATTTATAGTTTGGTTCCTCGTTTCTTGGATCTTCCAACTCTTTCCTATTTGGGAAWTAACTCTGTGCAGACATGCTCGTGACCGCARGACAGAAACSCGAAACCCTTMGCYAAGCCCAATAGACGTTCGGCTTGAGTAAATAGCCTAATTAGTCGAAACTGAATGCAATGAATGCAATTTGTCGTTTTGCACAGCTTCTCACACCTCAATGCGTACTCTCTAATAGGTAATCGATCACGCTCTAGCCTAACCTTGTCCACGCTGATGTTGAACTATAGTGACCTAGCCCTGCTTGGTTGCTATATCAAGGATCACTTACTATGTTGGAGCTGATGATCAGTCAGCAACAGCTATATAACCCCTGACGAGTGTATGTAATCAAATATCTTTTTCTTACCTCTTGGTCCCTATCACCTTGATACGTAATCTAGTGTTCCCAGCTCTTACATCGACCATTGACTGGCTGTCCGGCCTCAGGTGACTTCCTAACCAGCTGCCACCTGACCTACGTTCGGCACTACCCCCTAGTCCAACAGCTGTTTAGATTCAGCACTACCCACGCACGACTCATCTGCGAATTAATTAATGAGTGCATAGAGGATTGAGCGACTAAAAAGAGTCTCAAAGGGTAGAACTCTGTTAGCTAGTGAGTTTGGACGGGGGTGAGGCTCAACTTTATGAAGGTAGTCTCACGACGATTGACCACAGTATCAACAATAAAACCGGAATTTAAGAGATTCGTAATATCACAAGTTACATATTTGAATAAAGGTAGCTTTGTTGTAGTTAGTCGATAGGGAAAGGGCCTGAATATGCAAGGAGGCATTGCCATATTGAGTATATCTTTTGTAAGTTTCGATATCTAAACTGATCAAGTGGGGCCCTGTAAGCATGCCTAATTCTCGTCGAAAATCTCATATCCGTAAATTTTAGCAGACCCGCACGTGCGATTGTTGCGTGTGCCAAGTTCAGCAATCTGCTTAAGGTCATCTTCGTCAAGGTCAATTATCGTGTTGTTCGAAACAATGCGAGATTCAGTTACTGACTTAGGGAGGACAGAGACACCACGCTGGACGTTCCAGCTCAGAGCGACCTGGCCTGGGTCGGCATTGTGTTTCTTAGCGATTTGTTGCAGAGTCGGATCACTGACCTGGCCCCTGGCAAGGGGGCGGTATGCCTGAGGACGGATGTCGTTTTTCAAGCAGAAATCGACGAGTTTTTGTTGAGGAAGTTCAGGGTGGAATTCACACTGGTTCACGACAGGCTTGACGTCGCATTCAGCGAGCAGCTTCTCGAGGTCTTTTTGGCGAAAGTTGGAGACAGCTAGGGCCCTTACTTGGTCCTTGGGAAGTTTTTCGAGTCTCTTCCAGGTTTTGACAAAATCCCAGTCCTCATCGACAACACGCTCTCCTTTCAGAGGGATTGGCCAGTGAATGAAAAGAATGTCGATGTAGGTGCCAAGTTCCTTGATGGCCATGTCCACGTACTTCTCTGGCTCACGCATCTCATCGGGCCAAAGTTTGGTCTGTAAACAGATGCTCTCTCTGGGAGCCTTCATTTGCTCCAAGACCTGGCGAACCTCGTTGTGGTTGCCATACTTCGAGGCAGTATCGATGCCTTTATACCCAGCTTTGTCTACAGCGAACAGCATGGCCTTGATMCCCTCTTCAGCATTGGATTTGTACGAGCCGTATAGCACAGAAGGCACTTCGACGCCGCTTGCCTGCTTGAAAACTTTCGGTGAGCCCATCACTTATTGCAGGTTTCTCGTATCACGAGAGAACGTTCTCAGGCTATTTTTATACCCAAGGATATACTGTAGGAATTTGAGGGCAACTCAGCAAGACGCCAACGGTCAGGGGCAAGGGCCAACCCGCCTCGAGCTTCCTTTTACGATTATTTTCAGAGCTCTGCTCCTGATTCTGAGCCTGCGAATAGGATCTTCAAGAAATTTTTGAATGTATGCGTTCTATATATGGACTGAATATTAGATCTGAGGTCTTTAGGTGAGTCTATAGGATCATCGTCTAACGGGATTGATGATTACAATTTGGCTATAACTTGTTTTGTCAGTTTGACTTTATCGTGATGTCCAATGGCAAGCAGAGCGCCATTCGCGTCAAAAAGCCTTGAAGAAAAGAAAGTGCAAGTGGGAGAGTTTTCCGCAACTTTGTTGACCATGTAGACGGTGGACCCAGCGATCACCGGACGCTGAATATGCACTTCGATATTCCTAGAAAGCCCTAGCTCCAAAGGTAAGCGGTTCACAATTTCTGGCTTGATCTCGGGATCTTCGCCTGTGAAATCCCACCATCCAGGATCGGTAAACGATGCTGTAGTAGACAGATGGTCGAACATAACGCACAGTGCTCCTGTATGCAATTCCCCAGCTGCATTCTGGGCGACCTTGCTCGTTACAACCTCCAAAACCATGGTTGGCAGGCCGTCTGTAGGATCCAAGTAGGCTTTCATGCACCGAATTTTGAGTTGGAGCTCGTCAAGGAAATCTTTCTGTTTGGTGAGGAGGAGAATCTCATGGCCTCTCCGAGCCGCCTCGTCCAAAACCTCTTTGCTAACTTGAGCCATGAATTGTCAATTTGTGAATCGGCAGATAACAAGCTTTAGCGAACCTCGGTTTACACACCTGCGCCGTTGGAAAGCCTCGCTCCTCCTCTCCCTTACCCTTGGCACTTTAAGCTCGGCCCAGCATTCTTCATCAAAGCGGCACCGATTACTCAATCCGTATCATGGCGTAGGCTGTATAGTGTGGCTCCCCTAATTTTGTGGCTGGGCAAGGGGAGCGGGCAAGGGGAGCGGACACTGCTTTGGGCGCGTGCGATTACAGTGCAAGCAGATCTCATTGAATCGTGAAGAAATGCTGAGATCTGTGGCCGCAAAGAGGACTCTTTTGAGCCCCTTGAGGCCGGCATGGATACGATCGTATAGCCCAGGAACTCCCAATGGCTCACAGGGCCCCAAAGCCAGCACCTCCCAAACAAGTTCGCCCCAGGACCTCGGAGTTGCCGCAAGACCTCGCAAACCTTTGAGCAGAGTAGCCATTGGAAACAATGGCTCCTCCTCAGTACGGAAAGGCTCTAATCAAATGCCAATGCGCACAGTTTGGGGGAGCCTTCTCGTCATGGTTTTGGGAGGGGGGGCTCTTGCTTATTTCTTTCAAAAGGAGAAGAAACGCCTGGAGATCCGAAGACAGGAGAAAGAAAGACAGGGAGTGGGCAAACCACTTGTCGGCGGAGAGTTCCAGCTCACAGATTTCGATGGAAAGCTTTTTACAGAGAAAAACCTGCTCGGCAAGTTCTCAATTCTGTATTTCGGGTTCACCATGTGCCCCGATGTATGTCCTGAAGAACTTGAAGTCTTGTCCCATGTCTTGAGGGAAACAAACAAAGATCCAGACAACAAGAAAATCCAGCCTATATTTGTCACTTGCGACCCGGCACGCGACACGCCCGAAGTCCTTAAGGAATACCTCAGCGACTTTCATCCTGACATCATTGGTCTCACTGGTACTTATCAGCAGGTCAAAGACATTTGCAAGAAGTATCGCGTCTATTTCAGCACGCCTCCTGACGTCAAACCTGGCCAATCGTACCTCGTGGATCACTCCATCTTCTTTTACGTCATGGACCCTGAGGGAAATTTCATCGACGTGTTGGGCAGGAATTATACAGGCGAAGAGGCTTTGAAGAAGGTTGAAGAGCATTTAGATGCCTGGAGACCTAGTTCACACGATGATAGAAGTTGGCTTCAGAAGCTGTTTTCTTGAGTTCGAAGCTGAACCGATGAAAACCCCCACGAAATCAAAACAGGAAAATGTACATAGCTCCAGAATATATTGAATATCCACTAATTAAATTGTTTTTCATCTGCTGAACGTCAAAAACCGGAAGGCGCATTCGAATCTAAATTTCCCAGTCAATGCCTCAAAACAGGGTTAGGCAGTCCAGGGGAAGTTTCGGCAGCGTGAAAAAATTACGTCAGATCATTTCAGAGCGAGGAAAATCCACGGGCCAGCCAAACCAAAAAAGTGCTCGTTTCTGAGGGTTTTCCTTGCCTGCTTTATCGAAAATGGCCAAACGAAGAGGCGAGGATATTTCTGCAGAAGTCCCGGAGCAGAAAAAGCGAACGCAAAGCCTTGTCATCAATGATGGCGCTAATCCTGTAGGGTCAGATGGCTTATCGCACTGCTTCCGCCAAATCAAAACTCGCATGCATCTTTCACTCGCCCCAGCATACTCCGCCACGCCAATTGAAGGCATAAAACAGCAGCATCTGGACCCCATGCTCCTCCAATACGAGCCGAAGCTAGGAGGTGTTGTCATATCGTACAGTAACGTGAAGCTGCTGAAGCGTAGAGGGACTGCTGAACCTCTGGGCCAGATAATCAATGAGAGCCCCTTCAGTTTCTATTGGGTATACTGTGAAATCTTAGTATGGTCTCCTCAGCCTGGAGATGTTGTCGAAGGCTGGGTGAGCGTGCAAAGCCCTGGACACATTGCCTTGCTCATCCACGACACATTTAATGCCTCAATAAAGCGTGCAGAAATGCCAGGAAATTGGAACTTCATCACCCAAGAAGACGACGAAGATGGCAGCAAGTCGCTAGGGTATTGGCAGGACAGCGAAGGCAATCATATTGACGGCAAGTTACAGTTCACAGTGAAGAGGTTTTTGCATGGCGGCAGGACTGTTCTGGCTTTAGGCTCTCTTCTCACGGCCGATGACGTACAGCCTCCCAAGTTCGAGAACCCCAAAAGTCATCACAGGCAGGAAGATAGTGTACATAGTCGGCCGGTGACAGTAGAGGCTGTGAAAGGCAAAAAGACTACATTCGAAGATTAAGAAGTTTACAGAGACGGCTCACAGTGACGACTGGCACATAATCCAGTGCTGTTCGAGTGTAATTTAATGCAATGCAGGTCTTTAAGGCTTATAATTTATTGTGTGGATTTTTCAATAGCCAAAGTTGTATTTTGCTTCTCCGAATCGCCCAAAACAGCAGTACGGGCCCATGCCCCCTTTGTGCATATGCTACCTTATTACCATGCATATCTTCAATCCCCATTGTTGAGAAAGACAACAGCCCACCATGCTTATCCACAAAATGTCGTTGGAGGACCTTGTTGAAGCTAAATTAATGAAGCACTAACATATATGTGAAATCCATTGTACGACTATTTATCATATCCTATTAAGCTGTCTTTTATCGAGCCATGCCCAAAGCGATGGTACGGTCTCCACAGCTACGCGTTTGCGTTACGTTAGTGCATTGTTCGAATGCATTGTTTGATTACAAAGAAGCTGTGACGCACGGTAGATAAACATCGGCCTGGCTAAGGCGACTCTCGGCATTCCCTAGAAACCAATGTCAACCGTGCAGATCACCGTTAATATGACAATGTTTTAACGCCAGCTGGTTGCGTCTTCATGCATCGAGACTGCATACATCACGTGCCGAGATACAAAGAAAAAAACATCTTTGCGCCGACATTCCTCTCACGTATACAGCCATACATTCTCAGAATGAAGTTGTCACAAGACTTGGGAGCAGGCAAGTTCACTGATACTCCATATATGCCGCTTGAGAGTGTCGCGTGGCGTTTTCGTTTGGCTGACCAGGAAAAGTTTGACTTGCTCTGTGGTACTCTCACCCTAACCGTAATGCATATTTTATCTCGATTAGTAAACACAGCGCTCACGCGCACGGCATCCAGATTTAGAGGGAAAAAACATCGATATCTCCGGATGCAGAGGCTTAGCGTCTCTATCTCATAGATACGCGAAAACCGAAACGAAGTATGAGATGCTGAGTCTCAGATTGACAGCGCCTGTCGTGTAGATGCTTTGTATACTCAATTCTCACTGTGAATACTGCCCTGTTGTAGAGCAAGGATCTATTCCTGAGAGGGGTTCACATACTTATAAGGAAACGTCTAAATGCATTTAGTTTATTAATCGAATAAAGCCGTTGAATTTCTGATCGTGATAAGCTCGTTACGCATTTTGCAGTTGGCGTTGACCTACTCCATGTGCGGTTGAGCCATTTCCACGCTGCTGTGTTTTTTATCGTATGGAAAAAGGGTGGTTGCTGATTAGGATAGCCCAGAGCAAGGCCACAAATTGCCAGACCGCACCATGAGCATGATACAATCGTGAGAGCATCCAGGCAATTTATTCCAGCCAAGCGAATTAACGGCGCGTCGACTAAAATGCGATGACACGCTCACTGGCCGCCATTTTTTTTGTCAAAAGCGATAAACGCTCCAGGGTTGCGCGGCCTGAGGCCGCGGGGCAGGGTTGCGTGCATACGAGGGCGAGGCTGCCTCAGTTAAATGGCAAGAACCATTGCAGCCCCCTTGCCCCTCCTTCGGTGCCTGCCTCAACCCTTTGAAATCTGGGTCGCAGGAGCGCTCATGTTAGTCATCACAATTTTTGGTAGGGTGCAAGTGTATATATATATATATGGGTGATTCCCGTCGAATTGCTTGACGATAGATTCTTTGTCGCATTAATTAATCCAGCTAAGCCCATATAGAGACACATGGCGTTACGTGGCGACAAAGACAAAGGCGAGGAAAACAATGACCAGTCTAGTAATGATTCACCATCGAGAGACGAAGCAAGCAGACCCTTGAACAATTACACTGTCGTTCCCGGCAAGCCTTTTCCTACGACTCCCGGAGACCAAGCAGACTATACTGTTTCCTTTGCTGACGATGATCCCGAGCGGCCTATCAATCGTCCGATGTGGAGACGAGTCATCTCAAAAACAATTGCTTCAATTTGCATCACCTTCGTATCTTGGGGCTCTTCTGTCATTGGTCCAGGCATGCCCCAAATTGAGGCCGAGTTTCATGTTGGCGAGCCCGTCGCCATTTTGTGTGTCACCCTATACGTTGTTGGCTTTGCCGTTGGTCCCATTGTTTGGGGACCAAGCTCGGAACTTTACGGAAGGAAGCTTCCTCTTGTAATCGGTATGTTTGGATTCATGGTATTCGCGTTTGCCTGCGCAACGGCCAAAGACTTCCAAACATTGACTATTTGTCGTTTCTTCATGGGCTCATTCGGCTGTGCCACTCTTGTGGTTGGACCGTCCATTTCGGCCGATTTGTTCACGCTAATGCAACGAGGTAAAGCTGTATCCGGTGTCATTTTCTGTTTGGTCGCTGGACCTATGTTGGCACCTGTTATCGGTGCCTTTATTGCCTTTTCGTTCCTTCGCTGGCGATGGACTATGTACATCACGGGTATCATGGGAGCCTTGGGCTGCATTCTTATGGTCTTCGGTCTCGAAGAAACTTATCCGCAGCTCGTGTTGAAGGAGCGTGCTGCTAAAATTCGAAAGGAAACTGGAAACTGGGCTGTTTCAGCACCAATTGAGAGTATGGAACTGGATACCCAAGAAATTTTGAACCGTACAATTTACAAACCCTTCCGCATGTTGTTGGTTGAGCCCATGCTGCTTCTACTAAGTTTGTACCACGGATTCATCTATGGTATTCTCTACCTGTGTCTCGAAGCTGTCCCGTATATCTTCCAGCACCACTACCATTATAAACATTCTGTTGCTTATCTGCCCTATCTTGGTATGTTCAGCGGAGCCGTCATTGTCGTCGCGGTTAATATCATTTTCTTTGATCCAATCACTGAGATCCTCATTAAAAGAAGCGGCCACTCTAATTTCCCCGAATCGCGACTTCCATTAATGATGATGTGCGGTATCGTCTTCCCAATTGGTATTTTCATGATGTGCTGGACAGGTGCTTACCATGTACACTGGATGGCCCCAACAGTGGGTGCTGCACTTCTTGGCTTTGGACTAATTGGTATCTTCCAAGCTATTCTCATTTACATCATTGACACCTACTTGCTCGTTGCCGCTTCTGCCATCGCCGCGAACACATTTGTGCGTTCAGGAATGGCTGGCGCATTCCCCCTGTTCGCTCTACAGATGTTCCGCAATTTGGGAACCCAGTGGGCCGGCACTCTTTTGGGTTGTCTTGCCTCTATTTTGGCTCCTGCCCCATTCTTCTTCTTCTGGTACGGCCCCACGATTCGTAAGAGAAGTAAGTTTGCCAAATCTGAGGACGACGAGGACCGCCAAGATCTCGAGCGTGAGGTGAGCGCTGATCCTGGCTCCCAGGGCCCACCAGTTGAGCTGGAGGATTAGGAGGCTTGAATGATCTTACTATGCAACGACTCAATGCACCTAATTTTTTGTCTCAAAAACTTGACGATACACCTGTCTTTAATGATGCCTTAAAGGCTGGGCCTGATTCCCTTGGATATCACATTGATTAGACGTGAGTTCATATTTAACAAGTAGCATAATATATTCAGATATACCAGATTGCATTCGAATCATGAAAATCAATTAATAGACATGGCACGTTAAGGGCCGTTATTGACCTGTCCGAGTAGTTATTGCAGACTAATCTTGAAATTCACTTCAAGACAGTTGAAACTGATTGCAGATTGAATAGTGCTCATAAATCCTACAAGAGCCCCAAGTCCAACAAATACGTCCTGCGGCTTAGCAGAGTCTGCTGGCTACATGGTATTGTTACTCTCGATAGCTCAGTTGGTAGAGCGAAGGACTGTAATGGTTGTTGTCATCCTTAGGCCGTGTGTTCGAATCACACTCGGGAGATATTTTTTTTATTTCTTCTCGTCGAATTTTTTGTTTTCCAGAAAAGATAGGTTCACAGAAGCCTTCAACTAATGTTTCAACCACCGACTATAGAAAACCAGTCTCACTTCAACCATGTCACTAGTCTGACAGATAAGTTCGCAAAACCAGACACAATACCATATCATTAAAATTTGGCAAACATCTCTGTTGATTAAGTTTGGAGGTGAGTATCTATTCAGTGTATAGAAGAAGATCTAATGGTGAATTACGCAAATGCGCAAACACTACTTCTGTCTAGTTATTATTCGGAAGTTGAATGACCTGTAAATATCGTAACATGAAACTCCCGAGTTTGCAACCCGTGATCGCAAATCACTCAGCTATGCAAGGTACGCTCTCAGGGCCCTGAGGTAGGGTGATAACCGCGGTGTGTGAAATAAACAATCACAGATAAATAGAAGCAGACTTACCGCAAAAATAGATAGGGCGACCCTTCGCTAAGCTTTATATTATCGTCTCCCCAGCAGTCACATTGTTTGGTGGCCTTCTTCCTTAAGTTTACGAATTCGCGTTCGATTTATCATTCAGAACCCAAGATAATTAGTGAACTTGGGAGGGGCTATTTAGCGCAGCCTTGTCTTAGTGTCTCCGCGAAGTATCACAAACGAGCTCATAAGCTGCAATGCAGCCCAGTAGAAAACACGTCTCGAATTACCCCTTGATGAGAAATATTCTTACAGCGAAAGAGAAAGGTACATGGTCCAAATCTACAAATGCCGGGATACGATCTCCTTCTGTGAGACCTTCGTTCCAATTTATCAGAGTGTGTGAATTTTTCCGCTAAAGTTTGCATTAATGACATATGAGATGCAATAAAAAAAGTTTACGAAGCTACTGTGATGCCCTATAACTGGTCAGTATCATGGTCACCAATTTGGCATTTAGATGGGACAGTCGTCGCTGTATGGCGACCGACCTGGAGTGCCGATACAGCTACTCAACCAGCAGCTTGGACTGATTTAGGCAGCAAAAATAAGTTTCGTCTGATATATGAAAAGACTTTGAAACTCAAGGAGCTGTATGCCGGACTCACTTCCGAAGATAGAGGACACCTTTGCCATTATCCCTGGCGTCGGAATTGAGAAGTTCAGACTTGATGACGGTCATCGAGAATGTTAGTTCGTTATGCGGCGTAAACTTTAGCGTAAATCTGGTTATTGAGGACAATAACATTTCATTATTACATTATTACGTTTGTTTGTGTCTGAATAATTCGGGGTAATCAGGCTTCGGTATCCGCCTAATGAGAATCGCTGGACAGTAGTCACAAGTGCTAGAATTGAGCTAAACTATTCAAAACAAAATATAAGTCGCCATTTTGTATTTCCCTGCTGGTTTTACCTTTGCGTAATGATGAGCTCAGGGTTTATATTACATGATTTCACACATCGCGCGTGTCTTGCCGATGGCATATCAACAATGCAACAAGTATGTGTCAAATTCTGATATGCAGGTGGTTGCACATTGCACTGACCTGCAGGTGGTTGCATCGAACGGATAGCGAGCGGCCAGTACTGGCGAATGTCATGGGCCGTCAGCACACGTGATCAGTTGAAGCTCTTCCATGCGACGGTGAGAGCCATTTGGAAACCTGGTCTGGCTTTGACTGGAATTCACGCAATGCTACATACTTTTAGATGTTGCGGAATTGCTTTATAACTTACATGAGATGCTAACAACTCTGGCAGTTTTGGTGTGCCTCCTATCGAAGGTTGAAGAGATTCGAGAAATCAATCGGTCAATACCCAAAGCTTCCTCAAACCCGCGATATGGATTCGAAAATTTGTCCTAGCATGTCAGGCTTTATTAACTAAAGGTTTACTTATAGTATATTTAGGCCTGGAAGTGCTTAAGAAGAGTCTGGCGCTCCTGAGAGTCGACACCCCAGTTCTTGATGACGACGCAAGAGCAGCCAACAACCTTGCGGGCATTGCCCTCGCGGTCAATCTTGGAGAGACCAGCCCACTCGCCAAGAGCCTTGGCATCGGAGACCTTGATGAGAGGAATGGGCTCCTCTGGAGCATTGCAGAGGGACTCGACGAGCTTGAGGTAAGCAGCCTCGTCGACGCTCTCGACAAGAACGCAAAGCTCGGCCTCGTCAGCAGTGAGGGCCTTCACAGCCTCACGAAGACCACGGGCAAGGCCTTGGTGAACAAGGGCGTTGCGGAGGGCTCCCTTCACGGCATCCTCAATGGACATCTCGCCGGGAGCAGAGGCCTGGGCAGGGACCTCGACCTCGTTCTGGACCTGGACATCTTCAACGTCACTCATTTGTAGGAATATGTTGGTTTTTTTGTGCTTCTTCGACAGATGTTATCTGCTCCGCTTGTGTTATGTACAGAGAAAGGATCGATGATCTTCAGATTTAGGCGGGTGATTTTTCACATTTGTCATCAAATTGCATTGGGTTCGGTGCTGGCCCTAATATAACGTAAGCATGCGTCAGTGGAGAAGCCTGGATGGAGCGGAGTAGAATTGGAGTCTCGTTCTTGTAAATTAGAGGTGTGCGAATGAATTATGGAATAAATAGATTAGATTAAGCTCATAATCTCGGAAGGAAGCGAAACTCAATGTATGAGTTGTGTTCTTCGATTTCGCATAGACATTGCAGGTTGAGCACACCTGCAGAGTCGAACCGTAGACTGACACGGTTTGCGAGTTTGACAGCTTCTTTGCACTTTGACAAACTGTTGAAATCGTACGAGAATGTGGCGTTGGATTCGGCCGCAATTGCGTCGAGGAGATTTGGGTCATTCGGGACCACAAACTCAGTAAGTGCGAACTCTCCAGTTCCTCGAACCTCGAGCTGGGGTGGTGTGATACTCACCGAAAACGAGACTTCTACAGCGAAAATCGCCTCTAGATCGCCCATCATGGCTAAAAATACAGAGGCAGGAAGGATGACCTGCAGCGTGACCTTGTTGGAATCGAAGAGAATATCGTTGTCTACGTCGTTGCCTTCTGCTTCGTAAACAGTAAGATCGCAGCTGGAACTCAATGTCTCATAGTCGAAGCTAAGTTGGAGTGAACGACCCTCTAAATAGTTAAAGTCGCACGCCAAGGGGTCAGCAGGAGGGTGGTCTTCGGGAGACGACCATTCCATGAACATCTGCAAACAATGAACCAGAGCATGGAGAGACAGCCGGAACTCAACATGTGGGCTTGTCACACTGTAATCCGTGAACAGGCCCAAGTCTAAGAATAAATGGGAGTTGAAAGTGCGCGAAGCAGCATGAGTTTGTACGTGGACACCCTGGGAGCTTACTCTCAAATATGCTTGAAAACGATTGTGTTGTAAAGACTTTAGCAGTTTAGAGACTGGCTCAATATATGTAGAAGACGCGTTCCATACATTTACCTGTTCCTCCTCAGGCATGCAGTTTGGCGATGCTGCTAAATCGGGAGTGAGATTTGATGCAGTGGGGCAAGGGCGTGTATGTGTAGGAAGCTCATGCGTGACGGGATGTATGGAAAAACAGAAGGATATCAAATAAATAAGTTCAATAGATAGGTATTTTAGTCCGATGAGTCGCTATAGATTTGGACGGACTCCCTTTTCAAGCCATCGTTTCAATGCTTCGCGTTGGCTATGTGACTGGGATTTGGCCTTGAAGTGCGGCATGACCACGCGTTTCGTGTGGGCCAAACGCTTGAAATTGAAAAGAGTGCCAATCACGGCCAGAGAGGCGATACCAGCGGAAACAATGGGCATACCCCAAGGGCGTTGTTCAATGAAGTTCTCAAGGTTCATTCCGTACAAATCTGCCAGGAATGTCGCGAATGCCAGACCGACAGTAAGCACGGAGATCTCTAGGCGAAACAGAATGAGAGAGTTTCGGTTGGCATCAATAACCATATTCATGATTTCCTCAGTCATGTTGACCTCTCTCACTATCTTTCTGGCCTTCTGTACAAGCTCGTCGGTATGTGAGTAGTACGTCTCCAATAAGATCTCAATGTCATTGTAATTCTGCGGATTCTCGCCTCGGCTACTATCAGTGAGATACATATCCAGAAGCCCAGAAGAATCATCGAGAGCGTCTTCAAGGGCTTTACGTATGGCCATGGTTCTTCGGAAATACACCTTGAGCTCTGCGGAATGACGGAGCAGCTCCGTGAGCTTGTCATAGTTGAGATCGACCTCCAGGTCCTTGAGTACCTGGTCAACTCTATTCTGCAGTACATTGAGTTCGACCTCCAGGTAAGCAACGGCATGTATCAGCACGATTTCGAGGGCCAATTGCTCGTAATCCTGCTTCTTAGCTTGCCTTTCTCGGTACCCGAGTTTAGCTGAGAAGTCGTAGACAAGCATCGACAAACGATCAGCAATATCGGGATCCTCGCTATGGAAAACAAGCACTTGGTTGCTTTTAATCAGAACTCGGAGGTCGCAGATATTGAGCAGCATGTTGCTGCCCTTTTGGACTTGGATGTAAGGAACCAAAGACCTTTGCGGTCCGTATATGTGTCTAAGATCTCGCGAATAAAGCCCATTTTGGCGCAGGAACTGCTTGCGGTCAAGCTCGGCGCTTACAGAGGTCACCTTCCCCCTCTCATCGAATATCGTGCATCTCAAAGGAGCCTCTGGCTGGACCAAAGCTGGAGGAACCACGGACCGTGCTTGAGTCGAGCTTTTTCTAATATACCCAAAGAAGTTATGTTGCAAATGCCTTGCAAAACCCGTTTGTAGGTCCACACCTAGCAACGGTCTCAAAATTGGCCTCGTCACAGGCCTCAGCATTCGCCTCATCTGGCGAGACGCGAGGTTAGGTCAAAGCAAGCAGATCTGGCTGAGAAGTACTCGCACCTGAGTGAACCTTGGTGTTAGGTAGTAGTTAATAGACAGATTTAAACCAGAGTTTCTCGAAATTTTTGGGAAGTACATAGGGACTGCTTTAATGGGTGTTCATGGCAGCATTCGGATGTATGTACGGCCAGTTTCGGTCAGAAATATGTCAACTCGATCCGAATCACGGCAGCGAACTATATAGCATCGAGATTTTCAAAGCATTCAACTACATTATGGGCTATATCCACACCTTTAAATCCTTTTTCACCGAGAAATAGCGGATGCTATCTAGAGTGATCTCTGTGTAGCCTTCAGCAATGGCTGGCTAGTCAAATCATCCTAGAACGGATCAATTAATCGAAGAAACGCCGTGTTTTTGAGAACCCAAAAAGATCGAGACGGATGCGTGGCTGGAGCTTGTTCCCGAGCAGCTTGAGACGTTGCTCGAGCGAATTGTCGATCTCAATCTTACCATCAAGGGTCGCAACAATGACGCCGCCAGCGCTATCCGGTTGAAGGTGCTTGCTCTCGTCTATTTTGATCTCAATGTCGCCGTCAGCAGCCTTGGAGGCCTTGTCAACAGCACGCTTTGCGACGTCGAGGTCGCTTTCCCGGAAGGTTACCAGCACCGAGTCCTCGTTCTTCATCAAGCCAATTGCCTGCAAAATGAGTTTTGTGAGCAGCTCCTCATACTTGCTCGAATCCTTGCTGATGCTCTGGAGCTCCTTCTCTGCGTCCTCGAATACGGAGTCGAGAACTTCTGCTTTAGCACCCAGAACCTTCAGGCGCGTCTTGTTGGCAGTTGTGGACTTGAGAATTTGCTGTGACATAGCAGCCTGCTTGTACTTCTGGTCGTACTGCTTGTCGATAGCAGCAATCTCTGACCGCACGATCTCGGCCTTCTCGATCTCGTACTCTTCGTTGGCCTTGATGCGGATCTCCTTGGCCTTCTCCTCGGCCTCCTTCTTTATGAACTCGACCATTTTGGTCAGCTCGCTCGCCACCTGGTCGTCGCTGAGTCCTGTTGCCGGCATTGGGTTCTCAGCACAGCCTATTATGGAGATGGCCAGCGATAAGCCTCTGCTTAATAAGGACAGTACCGCAGCGAACAGGCCAGGCGGTGATGCAAAGTGCGATCCACCTTCGAAAGAGAATATATGAGCTAGGAATGAAGTTATTTGAATTGTGAGCTGTGTAATTGAGCGATAAGTTTAACAGAAAAGCATGTGTGTCGTAGAAGTAGTGAGTGGACAACACGAGGCCGCGATGCAACAGCGCAATCGCCAACGAGCATGGAGAAAACAGAGAATCTCATGGAGATTTGCGAATCGCCCTAGACCGCACAAGAAGTTGCTTGCACTTTTTGATTGACTGAAATTCTCCAAAGCAATAAGTCGGAGTCGCCCAGGATCAGATCTGCTCACCTAAGCCTGGCGTACAGTTGGCAAGACCCAAGCAGCATCCGAAGCTCAAGCACTACTGGCAGTTGGATCGCAATTGGCAGTTGGTCCGCCGAGTTGTCACCTTCTGCAGCGGAACCACATTTGCGGGTTGTTTGAACGAAGCCGCATGTCAGACCGATTGCCCAAAATCTTCTCGTTGGAGGCGCTGGCGCTCTCTCCGGCAGAGGCCCGGGCGTTCCCGCGATGGTACACAGACTTGCTGCTTCGCAAGCGCACAGATAACATAACAATTGGCGACGTTCTAGCGTTTGTTGATAACTTCGGCGTGTCGGTGACCGATAAAAAGGGCATCACAGGCATGTTTGGTGACACCCTAGTCACCCTCGATCCCGCTCAGTTCTACGTATTTCTGCGCCTCACGGGCCATGTCTTGCAGGGCAAGCATCTCCGGCGTGAGCTAGCATTTGTCTCGGCGCCGGTGCCAAAGCCGAGGTCCATTCTATCCGGCAAACATGCTCGAACTTCTTCCAGAGACAGGTCGGGCCAGGATATGGATTCGTTCATGTCGCTGATGTCCGGAAACAACACCAAGAGGGGCATCTCCAAACGCACAAAGAGAGTGACGTTTGATTCGAAGCCTCCACAGGTCACTGAGGCTGCTCACAGAAGCATGGAAGAGCTTCTCCGCCAGGGTCAGATCCAGAACCAGTTGCAGCTCGCGCAGCAGCCCTCTCAAAACCAGTTCCAACTGCACGAGCAGCAGCATCCGCATTTGCAAGTCCAGCAGGCGCCGGAGCCGGAGCCGGAGCCAGACCAGCCGATCATCAATAACCAGTTCGCCAGAGTCAACATTGATTCTGTGCTTCACAATGGCCAGTCCATGCTTCCAGAACCGCCTGCACCGCGAAAGGCTGGTGTCAAACTCGGCGACTCTTTCATACAGCAGCTGACGCAAAACAGCCAAAACTCACAGCCCGCACAGCCTGCACAGCCTCCCCAGTTCTCTCCAGCGCCTCCACCAAGAAGACAGTCCATAAGCACACCTCAGCACGTCGGATTGCAGCCAAATTTGCATTTTCCACAAAACTCAGGTCAGTTCTTAACTCCGCAAGCCAGTGGAGTTACTGGGGGCAGCCCTCAGAGCATCAGCCCTCAGAACATGAGCCCACAAGTCAGCGGCTCACAAAAACTTGGCGCTCAATCTACTGGGTCATTGCCTCTTTCGATGCATCCCAACGGTACTTCTCGTCCTTCGCTCAATCAAGGCAGGCTCCCGGTGTCGCAGTATACGCAGTATCCCTCGATGCCAGTAGGCCTCCAGGCAGGTCTACAATCTGGGATCCAACCCGGACTACAGCCTGGCATGCAATCTCAAGTCCAACCTGGACTTCAACCTGGGCTTCAGTCTGGACTACAACATAGCATCGGCGCAAACAGAGACAACTCTCCTGTCTATCTGTCAGCACAGTCGTCAGGTTTGCAGCAAAATTACCAGCCTGGCTACCTCCAGCCAGTCCCCACTGGAATGCAGGCAACAGGTTCCGCGGCCCTGCAGCCTGTGCTCACCGGAGGCTACCAACCCTCCATTCAGGTGGGCATGCAGAGCTCAGGGCTACAGCCTCAGATGTCTGGTTTTCCCCAATCCGGCATTCAATCCAGCATCAAACCCAGCATCACTCCGCAAGGTACGAACAACGGGATGAATTTCCTGAATTCGGTACAGAATACTGGCGATGGTAACGCTTTCGCAATCCAACCTCCTCCGCAGTTTGTGCGCTCAGACCAGCCCTATGACATGCAATCCCTTCGAGACCAAATGCCGAATTGGTAAGTAGAGTAGCAAAAAAAACAAAAGCCACTGTTGCGCGATTACCGGGATCGCATTGAAGGGGACAAATTGCGCAAAATAGCATTGCTGGATTTTTAGTTTCCCTTTCAAGCAATTACCGGATCCATAAGCGGCTGTCTACTCCGAGTTTGTGGCACGACATGTGACCTGGGCGAGGGCTGGGCTGTAGATCGCGTCAGCGAGTTTACACCTCTGTTTGGATCAGCATTGGTTCAGTAAACAATAGCGTTTTTTGGCGACCAAATGGAAGCTTTCAAGTCTCTGTGGAAGCCGCGGGGTAATATCGCTATCCCCAATTACGACGCACATGACAATGTTGATTTGCAGGTTAAATCTCTGCTCTACGTCTTCAAAAGAATGGACATAGCTAACTCCAGCGACAAACTTGAACGGCATCCCATCGACAGCCTTAGTGCTCAGAATATGAGCAATCTCGATAAGATGTACAACCTTCCTGCGTTCGAGCATGTGGTGGCTAATGACGCACACAGAGTCCTTGTGGACTGGCCAAAAAACCGGTTCAGAGCAATGCTTATCCTCGCACACATGCCCCAGATGGACCAGCTTCCGCAGTGTGGGTCACATCATTTCCAGTTTGTCGTTCTCGAGGCTGATGCTTCCAATGATGAGTATATTCGAACTCTGA
Organism: Starmerella bombicola; assembly: GCA_001599315.1. NCBI lineage: Eukaryota > Fungi > Ascomycota > Dipodascomycetes > Dipodascales > Trichomonascaceae > Starmerella > Starmerella bombicola. Next base: position 258,928 of record BCGO01000003.1, on the reverse strand, counting down.
GCACCAGCGACATTTACGCAGAACACAATCTACCTCTCGAAGTGCGAGGCGAGATCGCAGCCACGGTAGTTCGGAGGCATAGGACACGGAATCTAGAAACGCGAGCAACAATAATTCTCGAGTACCTCAGGCTTGTGGCGACGGAAATACAGGTTGCGAGAATATACAAGGCAATGATGGGTAAAGTCTCCCCTTCGCAGGCGGCCTCGCGCTCCCCAAACCACTCGCCATCGCATTCTCCATCGCATTCGCCATCGCATTCGCCTTCTCATTCACCCTCCCACTCCCCTTTGCAGTCGCGGTCGTCGTCTCCATCGAGGTTTGGAAGGTCGCCCTCGCCGACAAGACTGAGGGCTTCTCCAGCACCAGTGCAAAGCCCTTCCTCGCCCACGAGATTCCCAAAGGTTGCTGGCGCAGCTGCGTCAAATCCGAAACTCACATCGGGCCCCAAACTGAGCGCCTCGCAGCAATCTTCACCATTGCATGGCCACGAGCCTCATAGTCCTACGTTAGGGTCGCCCTCGCCGTCTCCACCAGGATCGCCTGGAGCGCAACCTACGAAGCTCAAGCTGAGAACGTCGCATTCGAACTTCAAGCTCGCTCCTGCTCCGAACTTGAACGCCAGCAATGTTGCTCCGTCGCTAGACGCGGGCAAGAAACATGTACTGCAGCAGGCGAGGCTCGCAGTAAAGGCACGTATTGACAAAGAGCAAAGAGCTATCAGTGGAGGAAATTGGATTCACAACTAGAGCAAGACCTAGAGGTTTTTATGACTACTCATGCCGGGCGGGCCTGCTTGCCTTCAAGACACTTCCAAAGCATCAGTAACGTTAAGAACGAAGGCTTTGACATGCGCAATATATATAGCCAAGTTCTGCGAGGAAATGAAAGTTATACAGCCTGAGCTGCCATCATCATTAAATAAGCTCACTGCAGTATAGTTTGCCAAGTTGATATAGCCGCTAAAAACTTCCTAAAACAAAAAAAAACGACTATTTTCACACTCGTTTCTCACGATATAATGCTAAATCATCTTGAATAGAGAATTAATTGAGTGCAAAAAAGGAAGGAGCTACCCGGATTCGAACCGAGGTCTCGAGGAGGTTCGACGGAATCAGAACCTCACGTGCTAACCAACTACACTATAGCTCCTTGCTTGGATTCAAGCTACATGAATACACATATATTCCGATGAGTTGATGATAATTGAAGTTTAAATTTGATGTCGAACTTGCAAGCGCTGGTTTATGTGCTGCAACTCATGCGGTGAAGTTCTTGATCTTATCGAAGCAACTGAGAAAGATGCAATCATCTTATTCTGAATTTGCGTGCCAGGTTGTGTGCGAACTGACACCAGTTGCACTGATAGCACACTCCCTGGCAAACGCTTTACTCCTATATAAGACGAGAAAAGACCTGATTCTTTATTGATTGGTGCCACGCTTCTCAATAGCAAATCCCATAGCGAAGCAATGACCAGCTAGATAGTGTTATAACGTTGTACTTTTGTAGTTGTCGGTTCCTATTCTTGGATCTTTCAATGGGCTAATTCTTATCAACTGCTTAGGATTTTTTGGTAAGTTGTTTGCTTAGTAGCTGCTCTACATCCAACTCGCAATGGATTGCTGTGTAAGAACCTAGTTGGTTATTCATTTACTATCTCGAGTATTGGGTCTGACTAGTTTTCTCATTTATGGACACTGCATCCTGAATTTCTGGCTTCTTGTCCCTAAGCCAAGCGTTCCAACCACTATAGTGGACACATTGATATCCAGCGAATTAGTTACAAATGCTGAAATCTTGCATGTGGGGGTCGAAGACGGGGAACCTCATGGTGTTACATTCACTGAGGTTGTGCGGGGACATTCTAGCGCTTCTGTTTGATTACTGCCAGTTATTATTTCTTACATATTTAGATCTAAAGTGCCCTGAAAAATCCGAGACATTGGCAATGGTACACGCTGAAACCACTAGACTGACAGTCTCAGAACCCGCATGGAAATCCCTAAAGCCACGACATTGAGCAACAACGCACTTTGGTTGGACAAAGTCAAGGTGTGAAGCGTGAAACATCAGTTGAGCAGACTGAGGGGGAATCTTGAACCTCATGTCCTTTCACTGGACTTACCCGATAGGGTAGCGTGCTGGAATCCAGCATGCTGCCATGCTGATATGCTACCAACGCTCTGGACAGCATTTCATATTGGACCAGCATGTATCGTACCTGTTCAGGTCTGTTAATGTATTCCGGAGCTGCATGTATAATTTTTACTCTCAAAGTAGTTGTATACAACACGGGCGCCGTAAGAACTTCCATGGATGTAGAAAATTTGAACTATAATGCAGCCTCTATCTCAGTTCAAGATATAATATTCGTGCCGTCGATCGCTTCAATATTGTCGCTATAATTAAAGCAGTCAGAACATTTGAGTGGGCTCAGCTAATACGAGTTGTCGAGTCACCAGAGCCATAGATCAATCAGTTGTCTCGTTGATATATTCAAAGTCATTGAAGGCTTGCACTATTGCAATAACTAGATATCATGTATGAAGAGTTCGATTAAAACACAGCGTTACAAGCTTCGAAGCTTGGAGCTCTGCGGAGATGCTAAGTAGCACTGGGGAAGAGTAGACCAACCACCGCATTAGACAGCTAGTGTTCATCGAGCTTTTACTGATAATACTCTGCAAAACCCCACAGACTCTGCTCTTGGTGTAATAATAGCAATACATTCACGGCCAAACACTGATTTTCAACGCATTTCTGGAAACAACTAAGTAAATACACAAGAATATGGACCTTACGCACCTTAGTATCGTTAAACATCTCTTCAAAGATTAAGCAGCTTTAATTTGATTATTTTAGTGATCGTCGATTGAACAGACTGAACAACTCTACACTTGGTCTGAGCCCAATAGAGCCAGGTATGGCAACGTGCTTGAACTGGTTTACTGCAAGAGAGAGGTTGTTTTGAAAGTCTTATGATCTTCGAGTGAGGTATATGTTATGTGCCAAAATTGAAGTACTGTCCCTGGGCTGGCTCCACGCCCGCGTCAATCTCTTCGTCGTCGTCGTCGGAGAAGTACTGAGTGATTAAGTTGTATGCACGACGGTATACCTCGTCGTTGGGGCTCTGCTGGAGGTCTGCAAGTTTGTCGACGCCGCCAGCTTCCTCGATGTAGATCGCAAACTCATTATTCGGAAGCTGTTGCTGGTCCTTTTCGAGCTCACCGATGCGAAGGATATTGGCGAGACCATCAAGCACGACGTTGACAACCTTGGTGTCCGAGGTCGAGAGTAGATCACACAGCGGCTTGATACATCCCTGTGTGACGAGGTAGCGCATCTGGTCCGGGCGGTGTTGGGCACCCGACGTTGCGTTCGAGATCGCCCAGCACGCCTCCTTACGCGTGCGGAACTCGGCAGTGGCCAGCAACTGGACGAGCGGCGGGATGAGATTTGCATCAATAACGGCCTGGATTTGGTTTGCCGTGCCTGCTGTAATGTTCGACAGCGTCCAACACGCCTCCTTGCGCAGCGCTTCACTGCGGTGACCCAAGATCACGGCTAGCTGGGGCAGAGCACCAGCATTAATGACCGTCTGCGTTTGAATATCGTCTCCTGTGACAATGTTGCCCAAGGATCGCAACGCTGGCGTCTGAATCTGGTCGTCCGGGCGGCCCAACAGCTCTACAAGCCGTCTAGGAATGCCATTATCAATAACTTCCTGGATCTTCAAGTTATCGCCATCACTCAAAAACGAGACCGACCAGCAGGCATCGACGATAACCTCGCGGTCCTGGTGGTACAGCAGTCTTGACAGTGTGGGTAGTACCTGTCGCACCGTCGCCCAATCCGGCTGCGGCTGTCGGCCACGGCAGAAGTTCGAGATCGTCCATGTGATCGTGCGTACCAAACTGATTCTCGGCGAGTCTAACAATGTTAGCATGAGCTCGAGCGCGCCACTGGCGAGCACCTGGTCGCGGTACCGCGAGGAATCGCCGGCGATGTTGCCCAGCGCCCATACCGCCTGCTCCTGGATCTGCGCGTTATCTACACGCAGCAGATCGACAAATACAGGCAACGACCCGGCCTCAAGAACAGCACCAGTCTGCTTGCTCGAGCCTGAGGCAATATTTGTGAGTGCCCATGCGGCCTCGAACACAAGATCGTCACTGTGGCTGCGCATGAATTCCACGAATCGCGGAACAACGCCGCAGTCAATGACCTGTTGGATGGGCGGGTTCTCTTCCTGAGACAGTGCTCGCCTGAACGCAAGCGTGGCCTTCTGCCACCGTTCAATGTCGTCACTCGCCAAGTCGTCAAGAAGCGACGGCAGCCGCATGTTGAACTCTTCTTCGCTCGCCGCAGCAACAGACCCACCAATCTCGGGCTCCCCAGACGTTACGGGGCCCGCAGGAAGCGCCACGCGCCGCTTCGTAAGATTCTCCTCACGCTTCTTCCGGCGAATCTCCACCTGCGCCTCCTCGCGCCGTCGACGCAGTTCGTCGACCTTGAACTGGCCTCGGTTCTTGTAGCTTGTTCGCCGATGCTCGGGCACATACTGCTGGTACTCGCTCATCAGTCGCCCTGTGCAAAGTCTACGTCTAGCAGAAATTCACGGCAGGGTCGCTCAAATGCTTAAGAACTTCGGTCACGTGTGTGTGCTGCTCCCTAGCTTCTCTGGGAATCTTAAAACTGAATTCGGTCCTCGGGCTGGTTTTGGGCTGCTAAATTGGGACCCACTATAAAAAGAGAGACGACTTGGAGGGCCTTTGGACGTTATTTGCAGGAATATGTTGTAGGTATTCCCTTTGTTGGGTTTTTGTTTTGTATTTTGTTTTTTTTTTCAATGTTTTTTGTTTATTTGTTTACTTCTAACTCCTTCTCCTTCTTTACTTTGGCGCCAGGACGCTGAGGAAAAAAGTGCATCAACCCGGAATCGAACCGGGGTCGGGTCGAATTCGCCTTTGGCAACGACCCAGTATACCACTAACCCATTGATGCTATTTCTGTAAGCAGGCGGCTTGTTGCCGTTTTGCCACTACTTCCAGGAAGTAGCTACTGCTGAGGCAGGTATACTGACTTTTTGATTGGCTAGCATAAACAACGAGCGTAAATATTGGCATAGTTAATTTGCAGGTGTGTAAGGAAATAGATGTACTTCCTGCGTGCTGGGGTTTCACGCAGATTTCAAGTTGATCGTGGGTGTTCAGTCCATGGCCTATGGGCATGAACAGTATGCTAGCTGAATACACTATTAACAGCCAGAGCGAATTTTGGACTGAGGACAGAGCGTGATAATGATTTAGAAGAAAAGACTCGGTTTTGTCTTTCGCATGAACAGTATGCTTCTACTCAACCTACTACAGCTACGCCAATATCATGAGATTCAAGTATATGAACTTTCTCTAGTCTGCTAGACGCTTTTCGCTCGAACAGACCTTGGAATGTCTCTCAATTCTGAAACCTCTCGAAGGAGCGCGAAAGAAGTTGTAATCACTTGGAGTTCATATCTCTCAATTCAGACTACTTCAATGTCAATTAGTGCACAGCACAGGTCTATTGATGTACTCATGATCTTTGGGAATCGTGAAATCCTACTTGAAAATTCGGACCGCCTTGTTGTAACTGAACAAGCGTTTCCATTCCTCATTTAAGAGTTTTCAAGCAACATCTCTAAAGGTCTAGTCGTCGCGTCCAGCATGGATTCTGACTTAGAGGCGTTCAGCCATAATCCAGCAGATGTTTCGAGTCCATTATAGACCTCTTAACACTAGAAATACTCTGATAAATTCCAAGGGTCGTATCGCCGACTATTTACGATTTATGCTGCGCTTGAGTTCCCCCAGCATCCACTAATATCAGCTAGGAAAAACTTGGCGATGAGCGCTTATCCAAATGAAAGCGATCATTCACAAACCACCGGTCCACTGGTTTCCAAGCAGATGGAGCCTCTGCTTTAGCGGACAGGTCAACCTTGTTTGTGAATGCACTGATATACTTCGCTATAACCGTTGAGTACCATCTCTTCTGTGTCTGTGCGAACCATCCGAGGTGTCCTCCATAGGTAGTGGTTACCAAATGCACAAAAGGATTTTTATGGGACTCCACGTATGGTGTGCTGGCATCAACACAAATGGGGTCGTCTCTGGCGGAGAGTATCAAAGTAGGCACTCTGATATTTCTCAAACGGTGTACTGCGGATGCGTTCCTATAGTAGTCGTGAGCACTGTCGAAGCCGTGCAGAGGCGCGGTGAAGGTCTCGTCAAAGTCACGTACAGAATTGATGCTGTTTATTTTCTTCGACTGCTCTCTCCACAAAGGATCCTGGCTCATGACTTCGGTATTGTTTTTCGCCAGACGACACAGATTTGCTCCCATCTGGCGAACGTAAACATGTCTGCCCAGCCACGAAGATTCGAGGCCATACCAGCACAGCAGAAGATCCCAGGGACAAGAAACAACTATGCCGCTTTTGATCTGTGGAGCAACGTGCTCGCCTTCCTGGCCCAAATAGTTGGCAAGAATCGAGCCCCCTAACGAGTAACCAACAAGGAAGATGGGCCTCCTTGGCTGGTGCGCGGTGATGTGTTTAACCAGATTGCGAATGTCCTCGGTCCAGCAACCATTGAAGAGTTGAGGAGTAGTGATTTTAGATCTATTACACCCTCGGTAGGTAATGACAATGCTCTCTGCTTCGGGGCAGGTTTTGTGAAGATCGCAAATGGCGGACCTAACGTAATTTTGGTGTGACCCGCCGGTAAGACCATGAATAGAAATGAAAAGAGGGGAAGTTGTCTCAGGATTATCAGCAGAATCGATTTCCTCGGGTCTCAAAATCCTCGTACGACTAGGTAGACGTGGCGTGTCTGGTTGAGGAATATATTTGACATCCTCGCTCCAGTTCTCGGGCTGGGCATTATCGCCGATTTGAATGGCATAGTCCACACTGATTTGAGAACCATCTTGCCATTGGAAGTACCGGCGGCCATACCACACAGGATACTCTCTATCGTAGGAGGAAGATGCCAGAACTGTTTGCAAATCGCCATTTCCGAACAGATACTTATTAGCGTAATAATAATCTGCACTAGCCTCAGGGATGTTCTGGTCAACGAACTCGGAGAATTTCACCTTGTCATCCTTCAACGAAAGAAGCGCAGGATGCTCGGCTTCGTGGCTTTCCACAACAGACCAGGGAGAGGGCATTTCAGATCCTAAACGGCGCAATCGATATATTTATGCAGAATCCTCCGGCTGAGGCAAGGGTCTGGGCAAGGAGATTGGTTGGCCACCGAGGTTACATCGGATATGTACCATAACTGTCGATGTTGTTAGACTATACACACGCTGCTGTCTATGAGTTCGCAGGCTTCATAATGGTGGAGTGTAAATTCCCACTTATTACACGTGATTGATAGAATTAAGAGACAATTGTGACGCAGGGTTGCTGATACACATCTGCAATGAGGTTAGGGTGTATGCGGGATGCAAGTGTGTCGCTGTTTTCTGTTAGAGGTGAAGTCCAATGGCTGATAAAACGCTGCTGATTGGCCTTATTGCAGCTTTTGTAGTTGTATGCTTTGAACGGCTTTGCGTGTAGGTGCCGCCCTGCTTTCGCCCGCTGTCTCACCTGTATGTTCTTGATTCGCTTCGAACCAAAAATTCCAAAGCGGTTCGAAAACTGTATTTTCCAAATTTCGCGAATTTGTTATTTTGGTACTCAATTTCGGCTCAATGTGGTTTTAGATTTATGCGCGTCGAGGTAAGATCGTGAGAATTAGGGCAGTAGTCATCAACTGCTGGATCCAGGCGATGGCAGGCAGGCAAGCACTGGGTTGTTCACACACTCAAGGCGCCTCCGAAGCCCAAAAGGTATCCTATCAGGATGCGGTGAGGCTCCATATTGCCAAGATTTTGCTTTACAGCTCCTTCCATGCGGAATGCCATGTCTGTGGAACGGACAGTCTTCCTCTCTGCTGTTTGAGCTGCGACTTCATCGGCTGCCCTCGCCATTCCGTGCACGAGCATTCACTTGCTTGCTGTTTGGGAAGCGATTTGGAAGGCGCTATTTGGTGCTTTGCGTGCAAAGATGTTGTTGTCGATGCCGAATTCGAGAAAATCAGAGGTGTCGAAATACACAAAGCAATGCATGCCCCTAGCCTTCCAAATGCTTCACAAAAGCAGCTAGTAAACGAGATATCCCCTCATGCCCACGCTGGCTTGAGAGGCCTTGTGAATCTGGGTGCAACCTGCTATATCAGCGTTGTGCTCCAGTCGTTAGTCCACAATCCTCTCGTCAGAGCGTTTTTTTTAGGGGGAGGCCACCAGCGAGACTTGTGCCATCGTCCATCATGTCTTGTATGCGCTGTTGATAGGCTATATACCGACTTTTTTGGGTCCCCGAGTGTAGCCGGATACGGAATCACGGATCTTCTAATCGCACTTGCGGAAAAGCAACCCGTCATGGGTGCAGGATCCACAGAACAAGACGCCCACGAGTTCTATCTGATGCTTCTGAGCGAGTTTCACACGGTTTTCAACAGCGCAAAATCTTCAGCCGCCAATAGGCTTCCGAGGCAAACCCACACGCTCAAAGCAGCAGGGGACGAGCCTTGCGGTTGTGTCACGCATCGAAATTTTGCCGGAAGCATAGAGAGCATTCTCAGATGCGATTGTGGAAAGGACACGCGAAGACGGGAGCCGATAGTTGACTTGGGGCTAGACCTTGGCAACGCGACTTCCACTTCTCTGGACGCCAGTTTGAAACGATTTGTTACCCCAGAGCCCATAGCGAACTACACTTGCGACCACTGCGGGAAGCAGAACACAACCACAAAACAGCAGAAACTCGCGGACCCACCTGCAGTACTCTTAATTCAGTTGAAGAGGTTCAAGCACATCGGCGGCACGAAGGGGTCGATCAAGGTCGAAACACCCGTTGACTTCCCACTACAGATCGACGTCGCCCCTTACACCTCGAGTGAGAACTCGAATCAAAGATCACTGGTGTACGAGCTCTACGGCGTTACATGCCACATTGGAACATTAGACACGGGCCATTACACTTGCATGATGAAGCACAGCTCCGGACAGTGGTATAACTTCGACGACGTGGCGGTGACGCCAGTCGACGTAAACGTCGTGACCCAAGCGAAGCGTGCGTATTTATTGTTTTATATAGTTAAGTGGACTGTTTAGCACGGAACAGTCTGGTTTATAGTTTTTCAAAGTTGATAAATTTGTTGGAACGGGCTCACGAGGTGATCCAACCATTTCCAAGCATGGTTATTCAAAGTGGGACCCCCTAATTGAGCGGCTTTGAACTGCTCAAATACCACCAAATTGTATTTAGTTTCAAAACCTCGTGCACGGCTAATACCTGGAATTCTCCACTCTGGCTGATATCTTCGAGAGACCTTCTTTCAGTCATAGTTGAAGAGCGCAGAGATCATCGCAACTTCACGGAGAAATTTGCTATTGACATCTAGAATGGAAGGCTGACTCTCTACATTTTGTACGTCTACACCGTCTACCTCTCATCACTGGAGCAGCATTTTTACTGAAGCCGTTAGGTTTGCGAAAAGCGCATCTTCCACTACCTAAGAATTCAAGCAGAATAATGCGTACAGGTCAACACTTTTTCATTTAATGTAGTACAGACAAGTGGCCGCTCGAGGAATCTTCGCGTTCGAACGTTCTTCATGTCCCTGCGATGACACCTACACTCCTGAAAACTTCAAAACTGCAAATTGGGGCCTAACAACAATAAGCGAATAATGCGTACAGATTAACACTTCTTCATTTTATGCAGTATAGACAAGTGGCCACTCGATGACTATTCTCGTTCCGAACGTTCTTCATGTCCCTGCGATGACACCTACGCTCAAAGCTTCAAATAGAGACCTGAGCGCGATAAGTGGATAATTCGTACAGATTAACGCTTCTTCATTTAATGTAGTATAGATTAGTAGCCACTTAATGAGTATTCTGGTTCCGAAAGTTCTTCATATGGAGACTCCCCTGCAAAGACACCTACACTCCTAAAACTTCAAAACTGCAAACAGAGGCCTAAACACAAGTTTCTCAGTACTTGCAGAAATTGTATCTTCAATACGTGATGTAAACAGAATTCCAATATAGCTTTGTTTGTCCCTGATGCCGTATGTACTAGTCCAGTTTCCGCTTACGGAATCAATTTTTCCTCATGCAAACGCAGTACTTTTCCAGGGGCCTGAAGAGCCTCGTCTTGCGACACGGCCCCCCGTCGTACGACGAGTTCGACAGCCTCTTCTCCGGCGAAGAGAATGCCCGTGTCGCGCTGTACAGTCCTGATGGCTCTGCCTTCGCTTACTCGACGCAGGAGGGCACGAAGGTGCTCGACCCGGACACACGCCAGGAAATCTGCCGCATCGATGAGGCCGCGTTAGATATGTATTTCTCGCCTCTTGGCAATTTTCTGGTCACTTGGATTCGCGCCAAGCGCGACCCAGACTCGGGAAACTGGATTAACAACCTCAAGGTGTGGAACGCAAAGAACGGCGAATTTATGGCCTCATTCCTGCAGAAGACGCAAGGCAGCTTCCGGGGCGGCTGGCAGGTGCAGTTCACTGCTGACGAGAAGTTCTGCGTGCAGCAGACCGGCCCAAACACTCTGGTCGTCACTGAGGCTAACCTGGGCACGACAAACCAAAATCGTATTGGTTCGTTGACCATCCCCAGCGGAATAGAAGACTTTTCTGTTAGTCCGGGCCGAAATCCGGCCGTCAGCGTCTTTGCTGCATCCCACGGGGGCAAGCCGGCAACAATGCGCATCTACAAACTTCCCTCGCTGAACCACCCAGTGTCGCAGCGTACACTGTTCAAGGCCGAGTCTGTGCTGGCGCAGTGGAACAACCTCGGTACTGCACTGCTTGTCGTGGCTCAGACTGACGTCGATTCGTCGAATAAGTCATATTATGGCGAGTCGACGCTCTACTTGCTGTCTGTCAATAGCGGATCAGACCAACGTATCATGCTCGAACGCGAGGGGCCCGTTTACGACGTGGCTTGGTCCCCGGACAGCGACGAGTTCGGTGTCGTCTACGGACTCATGCCCGCCCAAACGAGCTTCTTCGACGTCCGAGGCCAGGAGACAACTAGACTGCCTTTGGCGCCGCGAAACCACATCAAATACTCGCCGCAATCGCGCTTCGTCATCGTTGCGGGGTTCGGCAATTTACAGGGCCACATGGATATTTACGATCGCAACCAGGCGATGAAGAAGGTCGGCGAGATTCTTGCCACCAACTCCTCATATTACGACTGGAGTCCTTGCGGCCGCGTCATTCTGACGGCCACGACTTCTCCTCGCCTTCGTGTCGATAATGGCGTCAAGCTGTGGAACTACGAGGGGCAGTTGTTGTACCAGCATGATGATACTGAGCTGTACGCTGTCGGTTGGCGCCCGCAGAGCGTCGCACTTGACTTGCGACAACCATCGCCGCAGCCGCACGTCAGTGCTCTTGAAAAACCTGCTCCGAAGCCAGCAGGCTCTACAAAGGGCGCTTACGTTCCACCGCACGCGCGAAAGGCTGGTGGTGCCCCGCGGCCTGTGCGTTCTTTGTACGATGCGACAGAAACTCCAAAAGCTAAGCCGAAGCAGAAACAAACCCAGGCGACGCACTCAAATCAGCCAATGCTCGTTGCTGAGCAGCCGGCTGCCAAGCCAGAGGAGAAGCAGATTCGTTCGCTTGTGAAAAAACTGAGAGCTATCGACGACCTCAAGCAGCGCCAAGCAAACGGTGAGCAGCTTGAGGTTACGCAAACTCAGAAAATAAACACCGAAAAGGAAGTCCTTGAGAAGCTGAAGGGTTTAGGTTGGTCGTCGGAGGAAATTTAGTCTAAACTGAAGCTTTTCTTCGTTGCGATCTGTAAGTATCGCACCTGACTGTAGATATTTACCGCCTGGTTGAATTATATAGCTATCTAGGGACAAGAAGTTAATGCAGCGGACTGGTGAGCTTGTTGAGCTCTAATAATATGCCTGACCCTGTTGATAAGTCTACATGCATTTGGTGATCAAGTACGAGGAACAGTGGGACGATGGAAGATCTCTGAATGCAAATTTAAGAGAGAGGCTGAGGTCCGTTTGTTTCTAAGTGTATACTATGGGAGTCTCCAGTATCCATCCCACAACCTTTGCTTAGTTCACGCTGGGCTTTGCTTCCCTGAAATCTGGATTGGAATGCCCTGGATTCCAAAACTTTAGAAATAATCTACGTCAATCAACTAAACCAGAACCCGTAGGATAGTTTGGAAAGAAACCCATCGGGCTGCGCCCCGACCTCGAGCGTTGGACACACTTAGATTGGACCACATTTACTGTCTGTGAGTAGTTGATTCAGTTGAGTGGACTAGGTGTAGAATATTCTCAGACCTCTTATCCGTTCGCTGAGCTTGCCCGATTAAGTGTTATGTCGAAAAAATTTCATGCTGCCATGCTAGCTAGAGGTGAAGTAGTATGCTAGTGTGGCACATCACCGTACAGCTAAACAGGAGTGCACTATCACAAATCTTGCTCATGATGCATTAGAGGGTCCTTATGATCATTAAATATTATAGGCCTCTGAAAACCATTCGTCAATTGAACTGCGAATATGCATCCTGAACAATGGCTGTTAAGAATCAGTGCAGAAAGAGGGATAGAATTTAGTGCCTCAGATCCTTGGCTTGCAATTCAAATTGGATTTCTTTGTAGTGCCCTTTCGGTCGTGCTGGTCTATATAAATCGTCGTTGGGAGTGTGCTGGTGAAATCCGCTCAGCCCGCATGCTTTGATGACGCCGATTCCAGGTGGGTCGGTTAAACGGAAGGCTCCCCAATCTGGTGATGACGTTGGTGCGCACACGATCGCAACAGCTTCAGGAAGCATCAACTGATACGACGCGTGCGTATGAAGGTCAACGCTAGACATGAAACAAGTCTGCGTTGGGTGCGTGTGGATCCAGCCAAGAATAAACAGGTCGCGAGAGTCGACGTATTCGAACAATTCCTCCTCATTTGTCGTTTGGCACGAATCTGATGTCGACGTTTGACTCGGAATCACCAAATCCGTGACAAAAAATGCGTTCCTTTTGAGCACTCCGCAGAGCATGCCGCAGGTCTCTAAATTGGCCTTCGTGTTAGGCTCTGCGATTGCAAGAAACTTGCTTCGAAGCTGTGATGGGACAAAAACGGTTCTGAGAGGCTCGCCCTTCTCAGTACGGAAAACGCTCTTGAACTCAAGCGAAATTAGACCAGGCTTGAAAGGTTCTTCAGGTTCATCGTAAGTGGGCTTCGACGTACTTACCATTGGGTCAACCGGAAGACTATACTGCAGTTTGAGTGGTTCTCTATAAAGTTTTTGTGCGTCCTGAGTATTCCCATGTGCGGTGTGAGCGGGTTCGTTTTGATATGCTATGGTGCGGAAACTATTCAGGTCCACGTCGGGAACAACGATTCTGTCATCCGCATAACGCTCCAGCTCAGCTTCCAAATCAGATTTTTCTGGCCCTGTACTCGTCTCAGCTTGTACTATTTTCTGAGACTGGTTTATTGGTTTTATGTCCAGCTCCTTTCTCTGTTTCAGCTTCTGCTTGATAATTTCAGACCTCTCGATCGCCAGCGACACTTGTGAGGTCAATTTTGAATATGCTAATCTTTGGCTCCCAAAGTCGGGGTGTTTGCGCAATTTGTTCAGTACGAGGTCCGCAAATCGCAGATATAACACATACGCCCTTTCCAAGTCGGCATTTTCCACGTCGTAAACCTGTGATTCGCGAAGCAATGTTCGGCTCACGTGAAGCCATGAAGCAAAGGATATTTGCGACGAGAATTCGTACGCATTCGCCTCCTTGCTGAGCTCCGAAACGGACCTCATTGGGCCACTGGTTTGCACTCCTTAAGTTTGAGGAACTACTGCCGAGAGCCCCTGCCCACGATAGTACATGAGACGAACCGAGTAAGTCAATGAAAGCAGGAGATCTGAATCCAACTTTGGAATTAGGAGAATTGGGATTCGGAAACAAGCACCTCCATTTCGTGTAAATATCGTAGCCAACTCTCGAGTTGTGCGGTTGGGTGGGCTGCGATGTACCTCTGGAGTCCGTCGGCATGTATTGCAGGTAGACAGATAGTTTTGCCGCTAGTAGCTCTCAAAGTAGCATAGACTCTTGCCAGAGTACAGGCCAGTACCTCAATTTCCCTCTGGTCACCAATGAAGTTCTCATCCAAACTCTCAGTAGCCGAGATTAGTTCGTTTAATTTGGAACGTATCTCCTCAGGACAAACTTCCTTCAGAATGGCTCTGCTCTTCGCAGCAATCTCGAATTCGCTATGTCCCTCAATCCAGCCAGCGAGACCAAAAGGGACGTTCTCATAGCGGTTCGTCAACAGGGCCAGTCCTCCTCCTCGAAGCTCCTTAGTAGTCCACAGTTCGATTACATTGCCCACTTCCTCGATTTGAAGATCAATCAGCTTGGCAACAACCTCGAAGTAGCGGTTATCAAATTCCTCTGGAACTGTATCATTGATTCCGTGAAGAAGCTGCGCAGCGAATCTCAAGTCTGTATCTTCTTTGAAGAGTGAACTGATAAGTGCGTATACTTTGCCATCTGGTATGACATGAGCCAGAGCCGCGAGCACTCCGTAAACATAATCCTTCTGTCCTTCATTTATTTCGTAAACAGGAAGTGCACAAACGAGTTCTTCCCATGCATGGTTCGGTTTGTATAAAGCAAGGCCTTTACCGAGAAGTGTCGCGGAATTGCCAGGCATAATAAGTTCACACAAAATGGAGAAGAGGTTTGCCGCTTTGTCGTCCCAAACAAGTTTCATAATGCACGAAATTGTAGCTGGAGGCTCTTCCAAAGCAAGAGATGATTTTAAGATTGTCTCACACCACTCCTGTGACAGCCCACGAATTGAACCGCTCTTGCACAAATGACTGAGAACCTCGATGGCAATACGTTTGTTAATCAATCCTGGGCTTCCGTCGTTTTCGGCATAGACTTTGAGAAGAGGAATCCAGGCAGGTGCAAATTCAACTGAGCTACTATCGAGCGTGAATGCAATCTTCCTAATTTGTCTCATGCACTCACTGCGAACACTATCTTGATCATCGACAAGGCTAGTACTGAAAATTGCCACAGTTGTGTCATTCCAAAAAAATTCAGGGCATTTTAATGACCATTCTGCAATTTTTCTGAGCATCAAACTACGCTGATGGTAATTCACGTCAAGCCATGTGTTTTGCAAAAACCGCGTCCACAGCTCGGAGATGGTCAACTCCACCAACTGCGGGTTCTCGGTGGAGTTCAGGGGATCACAGTGTAACACAAGAAGCTCGTCAATCACGCCTGTAACGAGTTTCGTGCTTGCGAACCGGATAGACCGTGTTCGCATACTAAGTAGCCCGGCCCAAAAACGAAGGGCGTTGGCGGTATCCATTGCGCTCTTCTTGATACCATGCAGAAGTTGAACTGCCAATGTTTTGTTGATTAAAGAGTAGTCACTTGCTGCAATTGTGTTAGCAGGCGTGAGTTTCTGATCTTTGAAGTACAGATCCAGAGAATTGAGATTCTGCAACTCTTCAAGAACTGAAGTTGGCAGAGTGCGTCGCTGTGGCCTTGCAATGCTCAGCAACGCCGTGAGAAGATAGTCTGTCGTTAGATGGTATTCAACGAGCGACATAGCCAGCGTTCTGCCGCTGGCGGTTTATGTGAACTTTATGCATATTTAGGGATAGGTCATCCCGCAGCCACTTTAGGGTTTCAGCTCTCGGAGCCTTTGTCAGTTTCTCCCTAGGTCCGTAAGTTCTCGTTATATTTGCTAGGGCGTCCTTATCTACATCAAATATATTAGAATAGCTCCTCAACGATAACATTTTTCATCTGTTCTTAGGAAATAACATCTCTGCACATTACTGCAGCCTTCCATCGCAACTGTTCAATTTACGAGTGTGTTTTCTGACATATAACTACATCTGTATATATTTGCATCTGGTGATCGCGGACGGGGAGCAGTCGCACGACGAATTGTAGCATGGAGTATCAATTTATTGAAGGACAGCTCGCTACTCAAGAGTATAACCCCTCCATTGATTTCCTTGAGTCGAAAGAAACTCGCAACTACACAAAATCACAGACTTGATCAGTTTGCTCAGTAATATATTCTCCCATACAGAGTTTCAGCGAGTCAAGTGCTTTTAGTCGGTTCGTTGGCGAACACAGGTGACGGCGTAAAGACTATTCTAAAGCAGGACAACATCCACGCAAAGTACTCGCTCCGTGCCTCTTTCGATAATCTGATGAGTTGGTAGGTTTGCAAGCTACTTATAGGTCCGCACTTGTCGAACCCTATATTTCAGATTTATCATCCTGTGATTAAACCATTTGATTTACTTCTGGGATGTTATTTCGTCATTTCTTCGCATGGTGCTGTTGCTAGTCAGAAACCTCAAAATGCCTCAATACAATCATAGTGCCGACGAATGGATGTACGAAGCGATTCTGAGAAGCCACATGCAACACGCGTCCAACCACTTCCCAATCGGGTAAGTGCAGTATACGGGCATGACGACAGTGAGATACCCAGCCCAGTTTGCTCAATTATATACACCCCCCTTTGCGCGATGAATTTCTTCAAGTTTACAACTTCAGCTGCTCGAGGTCGGGAGGCAGCCGTATGGTGGAGTATACGGAGAGGAGTTCTTACAATCGGCAGTAGCTGATCGGAAGAGCAGAGATTCTTCGACTGAATTAGAACTCAGTGCATACTTCGCTATACGGCTGCCCCCCGACCTCTTTTTTTTTTTACTAAATATAAGTTATCTATTCCAAACATATGTTTGAAATCCTTGAGTCAAACAACACCAGCTAGTTTCACAGTGCGTAACGCACTGAGGCATAAGCCATGACCACAGTTACTCAGGCCCAAACTTGCTTGCATTGATTATGGGAAAGAGTTCTACCCGTTTCCGATAAAGGAGCATCCGATTTCATTGCGACGTCTTCCAAGTTAAGGCCGCCATAGAGATGGAGAGCCTTTTTACTTCAAACTAAATTAGAAAGTGAACAGACTTCTAGTCTTTAGATGACTGGCTGGGTTTTCAATATTAGTTTGTTTCTGTTTTATCAGAGCTAAGGCCTCAATGGTTATATGCTGGTTTGGACAGGTACCGCGATAGCTTGAGAGGAAATTTATCAAGCTCATCCTGTTGATTATTTGAGTGATGCTTCGATTATCTATCAGTCACCTTCTGCTTCCATGCTCGGCTGCAGTTGAAGATGAGTATCAGTGTACTCGAACGCTTGACCAGCCCCATCTTGATAACTACAGGAGTAATCTGCCACCGCTACATTCATTTTATTGGACTTATGTGATTTGTTTGCATCTGCTATTTACCGCTAGGTCAAGCTTAATTACGATCAATTAGGAATCATATGGTGCGTCGCTTATGTAGTGAAGGGCTCTCCGCTTGGATCTTTCCTAGGATGGAGTAAGAAGTAATAATCATAGACAACTCTATTTTATTAGGGGGGTGGGTATAGTTGGGCATATCGTGCACTTTCAAGAATTCTGTATGAAGCTGTTGCATGAGAGTAGGTATTGACAGCATCGGAGTTCCGAGTTTTGCCAGCATCCTCGTGCTGCTTTCGTCTCTCCACCCTCGCGAATCTCTTAATTCTGAGAGAGGGCTTCTTTGAAGGGTAAGGGCATTGGGACTTCTTGCTGCACACCGAGAGACGACGGTCTTCACGAAGGGTGGTATAGGGTAAGGAGAGTTGAGACTTCTGGCTGCACACCGATAGACGGTCGATTTCACGGAAGGCGGAGTCGTTTGCAACACATATGAACTCCCTATTCCCTGCTGCGTGAGAGTATATTTTTGTAGGATTGGGCGTGTGCGTTTTAGCAGCATCCTCTCCTATCTCTCATCCATTAATTCGGAGGGCAAGACATCCGTCCGACCATCTGATGAGGGTAGGGGCTTTTCTGGAGGATTTGCCCAATTGGGGGGGTGGTATGCTACCACACATGCTGCCATTCATGCTGCCATCCGGCCAAGCTCAACTATAAAAAGGCCCCGACCCCCCACTGAACTTAGCTTCTTGAGGGTCAGTTTAGCTGCCACAGGAGCTCGTTGTTGAGCACGGCTGGCATGTCTCGCTGACGCCTGGCCATACGGCATTGGGAACAGTTCACAAAGAGCGTTTGATCGCAGCTACAGGTGCAGGGCGAGCCTGTAGCTGCGCGACCCACTGTTCCCGTCGATGGTGAATGGGTCCCCATTGGGTAACACCGCTTGGGTCGACCGGTGGCACGCTTGGCTCCAACGTGGTAGACTTGCTGCCACCCACTCTCAAATCACAAAAAAGATCTGCGCACGCAGGCCTACGGCCGCAGCGCGAGGGTGCTGACCTCGAAGCGACGAACCGTATCACGTATCCTCTTTGCGATCTGTTGAGCAATTGACCGTATCAGCGTGAGAACTTGCCCAATTGAGGGGGATGGTATGCTACCACACATGCTGCCATCCGGCCAAGCTCAACTAGAAATTGACTCCTTGTCCATTCTATCTCCTTCTCAACTTTGTTTCCTTCTCAGTTTTGTTTCATTATTTATTATCTCCTTCTCAATTTAGTTTCCTTAACCCTTTTATCTCAATCTCAATTTGTATCCTTATTCGCTTCATCTCCTTGTTCATTTTGATTCCTTCTCAGTTTGTTTCCTTTTTCATTTCATCCCCTGCTCAATTTTGTTTCCTTGTTTTTTCATCTACTTGTCCAGCTCAGTGTGATCATAATCAGCCGGTCGCTTCTGGGTCTCTTGGTTTTTCGAGTCCTATTACTTGGCTTGCTTTAGTTTGAGGTTATTCATGTGAGCCCAAGCGTTCTGTAGTAAGTAGTTTAACTACTTTTACATACCGCTATATCTAGCTAAATATTTCTTTAAGTCTAGTTGCATCTAGTGATCGAGGATGGGGAACAGTCGCACGACAAAACATTAGAGAAAAGGTGAGTCTTTCGACTCCGGGTAAATCTGAAAAAAACCGTCCAGTATTTCCTCCTTGAGGCTTGTGCTCACTCACTGCTGGCTTTCGCTTCCCTGATATTTAGGTCCATAATGCCCTCAATCCGTTACGCTAAAAACCGTCCACACCAAGTCCACTAGACCAGCCCCATCTCAACCATGTCAATAACCTGGCAGCTCGATCCGCAAGACCAGACACGACACGGGATCCTTGAGACCTTGTAGTATCAGCAATCACAAGCGCGACTCTTATTGATACGTTTGTGCACAATTATCACCAGAGAGAAATAACGGGAGAGATCTCCCAAACACTCCACCATCCGACTGTGCCCCGACCTCGAGTACCAGATACAAGTAAGTTGGACAAAATTGGTGTCTGAGGGGGGTGTGTGTAGTTAGGCGGACTGGATTGCGAGTGTATTCAGACCTCGTGGTCGCATGCTGTTCTTATCCAATTGGGAACAGAGTGTAGGAGTTGCATGATGTCATGCGCTGGGCAGGAAGACATCAGCGATCATCAAGATTATGCTCGGTGAAGTCTCTAGGGCCTTTTGGCATCCGTCAGCACGTCTTGGCAGGAAGGAGAGTATTCTCGGACAGCTTAGTATGTACCAAATAAAGAAATTGTATGCATAGAACTTTGATATATGTGAGAAAATTCACGATTTCAAATTTGACTCTCGGCCCAATGAGGATAACACCAGAAACATCAGGACTCACTCCATCAAAGCGCAACTATTACATCAATGATATTAACTTCCATTGCGGTTCTTGCACTACCACAGAGCCAAAGCTACTATTAACGTAACTTTAACCAGTTTCAAAGTGCGCATTTGATTACTCGACTTTTTCGTGAGACCAACGATTGAGCGTTTCCATAAGACGGCAGCGTTGACCACGGAATTTAAAAAAGTACTAGATGTGGCGGTTGCGGCCGATTTAGGCTTCACCACGACTGTCGAGCTTCCTGAGATTGATAAGCTTGTGAGACACTGCACATCGAATTCTAACTACTACTTACAACTAGGATGAACGAGTTCGTCGTGAGACTTATTCGGCGATCTCCTGCCCCTCGAAATCCTTCAGTTTGACGGTTCCCTCTTTCCAACTTGCGCCGGCGACCATCTGTTGAAGCGCCTCGATAATATCTGGGATGGACCCACGCTTCTGACTGGTGGAGTCACGCTCGCGAAGAGTGATAGTGTTGTCTGCAACAGTCTGGAAGTCGATTGTGAGGCCAAAGGGAGTTCCGATCTCGTCATTACGAGCGTAGCGCTTGCCAATGGAGGCCGCAGAGTCATCGACTCTGGCACTGATACCCGAGGAACGCAGCTGGCGGGTCAGGCTCTTGATGAAAGGCGCAAATTGCGCATTAGTCGAAAGAGGCACAACAAGCACCTTAGTCGGGGCAACAGCCGGTTTGAAAGAAAGAACTTTACGGCTCGCATCTTCTGGGCGTGACCAGAACGAGTGCTCAAGCAGTGCGTACAGGCAGCGGCCGACGCCAAAGGAGGGCTCTATAACTGAAGGAGTGTATTCGCGAACGTGCTCAGTTCGCTTGACCTTAGCGATGGTGACGAGACTAGCGTCAACGTCAAAGGTACTGCCCTCAACGGAGGCGACGAGCTTGCCGGATTTGGCAAGCTGATCGGCTAGAGTCTCCAGCTCGCATTGAGTCTGCGACTCGAGCCAATTTGTGATCTTTCCGGCATCTTTACGGAAAGTTGGGCCGAAATTTTTCTTGTCCACATTGACTTCAAACTTTTCAACGGTGACCGGCTGGTCAAGCTTCTCGCGAACAATAAGCTTTTCCTTGGTGCGAGCTGAATGGACGGTAAGATCATACGCGCTACGATCGGCACAGCCAACGCACTCAATCCAACCATACGAGGTGTGTAGTTCGCAATCCCAGCAGTCGGAAGCGTAGTGAGCCATTTCATTGCTCATGTGTTGGCGGAAGCGCATACGGCTCGGATCAATGCCGATCTTGTGCATGAATTTCGCAATGCGCCCAACGAAGTATCCAAGCGTTTGGTTGTCGATCATGCCAATTTTCACGGCCTCGCCAATAGATATCTGCCGGACCTCAGTAGATCCAGACTCCTGTACGTCCTTGGGCAGCGCACTAATCTCGACTGAGGCGACCTCGTCGAATCGACTGTGCGACTTGTTCTTCGGGTCAACGTAATGCTCGATCTCAGCCATCAGGAACTCACGTACGCGCAGGAGACCAGCACGCGGGCTGATTTCATTACGGAAACTCTTGCCGATTGAGGCGGAAGCGAAGGGCATGCGGAGGTTGTTGTAATCGAGCAATTTGGCGAAATTCAGAAACTGGCCCTGCGCAGTTTCGGGACGAAGGTACCCCTTCAGAGCGCCGCTTGGCCCGATTTGCGTCTCAAACATGAGATTAAAGTCCACAGGGGGCTCGAGCTTGCCGCCAGTGACAGGATTGCCGATGTCATACTTCTCAATAATCTTGCCGAGCTCTGGGCCATCGAAATTGTCAATCCGCGCCAACACGTCCTCGTACTCAGCAATGACGGCATCATCAAGGCGCACTGCCTTGATTTCCTTCACTTTCTTCTTGCGTTTCTTGTCACCATCGTCCAGCGACAAATTAGCGATACCGCGAGCCTCCTTGTCACCCTTCAAACGGGCCTCGAGAACCTCCTCGACCAAGTGGTCTGCCCGGAAGATCTCGCCCGTGGCAGGGTCCTTGCACATCGAATCGCTGAACTTGTCGACGTGCCCGCTTGTCTTGAGCACTTCAGCAGGCGTCAGAGCGGTACAGTCAACCTCGAGCATGTCCTCCTCGAGAATGAAATGCTTCTTCCAGATGTCCAGGATGTTGGCCTGAAGAGCACAGCCAGCAGGACCGTAGTCATAAAGGCCAGAGACGCCGCCGTAGATTTCAAACGACGGAGCATAGAAAAAGCGGCCGCGCAGGACGCTATCGAAATCCTCACGGCTGAACACACTAGAGCTCGGTTTCTGAGACATCGCCAGACGTGTGAGTCCTCTTAAAGGCGTAAAAAATGGGTTGAATCGACGAATTCTCGAAATGTGCCAAATCTTGATCGTCGACAGGGCAGAGTTAGAATTCACGTGGTTTGTTTCATTCAAAGACTCACTGAAATGCAGGCTCAACCTATGAACTGAATTGACAGAGGCATCTTTATTAGTGAAAATTTTTGAGATCCAACGATTTATACTTATGATATGAGCTGATGTACATTTTCGCTTTTTCCCAAATATGTCTAGTTGGAAGTGTATTGTGAATTATGTTGTTAATCATGTTGAGAAAGAGTCCAGTGTAAGCTAATTAGGCACTACTGCGAAACTTAATTGATAGAGTCTTAGAATCGCAGTGGGCCAAGTAGAATAGTAGAGTACGTCAGTTGGTTCGGTCTAGTCCGACGAGGGTAACTTCTGAGGCTGTGATGTTTTGCACAAATCTATGATAATAGTTCACAGATATAGATTATATCATTATGCGAGAGCTCAAACGTATGGCCAAAGTTAATCGAGTAATGAATGTTCATGGGCAATACTCGCCTAATCGGGTTGGAAGGTGGCTTCGAGATGACAAGCGTCCAAGGCTTTGAGCTCTCAACACCATAACAGTACACCAATTTCATTAGTTGGATCCGTTCTTGTCGTGCATTCTAATTAAGTACGATGATAATTGGATTTGAAGGTGAAGCGCATATGCGTTTGATTTTGTAGTTGCTGTGTGTTTGCTGAATAGGTACCGTACTTTGGGCAAGCAAGACATCCTCGAGTACAAATGCTTTAAACCGCGTTAGTAGGTCTTTAGTTTCCTTTTTATTTTGATTATCGCGGTTGTTACAGCACTGAGTGCAGGTTTCATATACTAGTTTGTATTAGAGTACGCTACGATACTTCTGCAGATTAAATTAAATTGAGTATTAAATGAGAGCTGCCATAACGCCAGCAAGGATGGCACCCGAGTGTACCATAATCGAAGTCACACCGTTCTTTGCAGAAGTTCTGGCAGAAGTAGCGCTTGACCGGACGCTGGATGACGTCTTGACACTGGAAGTTGAAACCACAGAGGAGCTTTTACTAAAGCTCGAAATCCTGGTAGAAGATTTAACTGAACTGTTGGACCTTCCAGACAGTATAGCAGAACTGGAGTTGCGAAATCCTACAGAAGGGCGAGAGCTGCTAGAAACACGACTAGTGCTATTGACACGCGAGGAACTGCTTGAGTTGCGGAACATCGAGCTGCTCAAACGGGACGAGCTAGCGTTGCTCGAACGAGATGGCCCGAAAGAGCTGCTAAGAGAACTAGACGCGCTGCTCGCACTGGTTGGAGAAGCAGAACTAGAAAGAGAACTAGAGATCGCAGAGCTCGAGAATGTTGAGCTCGAGGACGCGGCACTCGAGAACGCGGCGCTCGAGACTGCAGCGGCTGCAGCCTTGAACTGCTGCTGGTCAGCAGCAACTGTAGCAGTGCTGGTGATCAAACTGGTAGATCCAGATTGGACGGTCACGTAAGTGGTGATAGTCTCGACCAGAATGGTAAGGTCGCCCTCGACAGTGAGCTGGGAAGCAAAAGCTGAGGAAAGCAAGGAAATCAGAAACAGGATGTTGTTCATAGGCGCGAGAAGGAGCTTGATGGGAAAAAAGAAAAGAAAGTATAGGTCAGTAAAGAAAGTAGGCGCTTGGGAGGGAACGGTCCTTGCTGTTAAGGCTGTATCAGGCTTAGATCGTGTAAAATTTGTGGCAGTTTGAGGATTTTGTTAGTGACTGAGATTTCGCGTTGGTGATGTACCGGCCATATGCTTCTGCAGGTTCTGTGCCTTTTATTCATTCTCATGCCGCCCGATCTGTCCTGCATAGAATCGGCAGGGCATGTGCATACAGAGCGTGCGTAGCTCTAAACTCGACCGAGAAAACGGCAAAGGTCCACTTAAATAGCCTGTGTCTTCGAATCGCGCATTTTCATTTGGCTGGTTTCGTCATTTTGATCGCTCAGGTTCGTGCTGATATGGCTCTCATATGCCACCCTTGCCCCACTATTCCCGCATATTCGTCTTCAGGGCAAGGGCGTCAACGAGTGATATGCAATTCTGAGAATCTGTCGCTGGGCTATACTCTCTGGATACACACAATGCCTAGCGGACTAGCAGATATCTGTATGTAAGACGTGTCAATGGCAGCAGCTAGGATACTCGAGGGGCCACATTGGAGACGTTCCCCGCATGTTGTCCTGCATTACCCTACCCTATTAGGATCACGTGAACACTCAGGGCATAACGTTATAAACTTTCTCAATGGTGCGAGAAATCAGAAATCCTACGAAGAGAAGGCACTTCTAGGTACTAGCGCATTTACACGTATGAAATAGTAATATACTGATTTTCGCAGTCGCTGACTATGTAATCGTGAGGTTTCTTCGTTGAGGTTGGGCTGGTTAGCGCACGATAATCCCAATCGTGAGATTTTTCTTCCTATGCGGCGCTTGTTTGGGCAAAACAGTCAAGTTTTTTTTAAACAGCTGAGTGCCTGTGACACGATTGTTTTTTGTAGGAGTCACTACAAAAAACAGATGCAATTGACAAACATTAACAGAATTTGTTGTAAAAATATTATTATATGCTATATTTAGAAAAAGGGATTAGTCGACCTCCTCGACGGTGGGACCATCGTCTCCACCAGCGCCAGGAGCACCGCCAGCACCGCCAGCAGCACCAGCACCAGGAGGGGCACCAGGGCCTCCGGCACCACCGTAGAACTTCATCATGATGGGGTTAGCAACGCCCTCAAGCTCCTTCTGCTTCTCCTCATACTCCTCGGTTGTACCCGACTGAGTGTTGTCGAGCCATTCGATGGTCTCGGAGATGGCAGTCTCAAGCTTCTTGCGCTCCTCCTCGTCGACCTTCTCCTTGAAGGCGTCCTCATTGATAGAGTTCTTGAGAGAGTAAGCGTAGGACTCAAGACCGTTCTTGGCCTGGATGCGCTTAGCCTCCTTGTCGTCCTCCTCCTTGAACTTCTCAGCCTCGGAGACCATACGCTCGATGTCCTCCTTGGTGAGACGGCCCTTGTCGTTGGTGATGGTGATCTTCTGGCTCTTACCAGTGCTCTTGTCGGCAGCACTGACGTTCAAGATACCATTAGCATCAACATCGAAAGTGACCTCGATCTGAGGGGTACCACGGGGGGCAGGAGGGATACCGCTGAGCTCGAACTTGCCGAGAATGTTGTTGTCACGAGTCAGTGGACGCTCACCCTCAAAGACCTGGATCAACACACCGGGCTGGTTATCAGCGGCAGTGGAGAAGATCTCAGACTTCTTGGTCGGGATGGTGCTGTTACGCGGGATAAGCTTGGTGAACTGACCGCCAGCGGTCTCAATACCGAGCGACAAAGGAGCAACATCAAGAAGAAGCAGGTCCTGAGTCTTGGAAGACGTGTCGCCGGTAAGGATGGCAGCCTGAACAGCAGCACCGTAGGCAACGGCCTCATCAGGGTTGATAGAGCGGTTGAGCTCCTTGCCAGAGAAGAAATCACTAACGAGCTTCTGAATCTTGGGGATACGAGTGGAACCACCAACAAGCACAATCTCGTGAACGTCAGACTTGCCAACCTTGGCATCCTTGAGGACCTTCTCGACAGGAGAGATGGTAGAGCGGAAAAGATCTTGGCACATCTCCTCGAATCGAGCACGAGTGATAGAAGTGTAGAAGTCAATACCCTCATACAAAGAGTCGATCTCAATAGGAGTCTGGGTAGAGGAGGAGAGGGCGCGCTTGGCACGCTCGCATGCAGTTCTCAGACGGCGGAGGGCACGCTGGTTGCCAGTAATGTCCTTCTTGTACTTGCGCTTGAACTCCTGGGCGAAGTGGTTGACCAGACGGTTGTCGAAATCCTCACCACCCAAGTGAGTGTCACCAGCGGTGGACTTGACCTCGAAGATACCATCGTCAATGCTCAACAAAGAGACATCGAAGGTACCACCACCCAAGTCGAAGATGAGGACATTATGCTCACCAGAGCCCTTCTTGTCAAGGCCGTATGCAATGGCAGCCGCAGTGGGCTCGTTGATAATACGAAGGACGTTGAGACCAGCAATGGTTCCGGCGTCCTTGGTGGCCTGACGCTGAGAGTCGTTGAAGTAGGCAGGGACAGTGATGACGGCCTGGTCAACCTTTCCACCGAGGTAGCCCTCAGCAGTCTCCTTCATCTTAAGAAGAACCATGGAAGAAATCTCCTCAGGAGTGAAAACCTTGGTCTCACCCTTGAACTCGACCTCAACAGCAGGCTTGTTGTTCTTGTCAACAACCTTGAAAGGGAAGTGCTTGATGTCGTTCTGAGTCTCGGGGTCATTGAGTTTGCGGCCGATGAGACGCTTGGCATCAAAGACGGTGTTATGAGGGTTCATGGCAGCCTGGTTCTTGGCGGCGTCACCAATGAGACGCTCGCTATCGGTGAAGGCAACGAACGAAGGAGTGGTTCGGTTACCTTGGTCGTTAGCGATAATCTCGACACGATCATTAGAAAAGTGGGCTACACAAGAGTATGTAGTTCCCAAGTCAATACCAACAGCGTTAGTCATTTTGAATGTTTCTTTTGAGTTGGAATAGAGTGTATTCTACAAGCCCGGTATACCAGAATAAGCGTGCATATATATCACTATGAAAGATCGGGTTAGGGGGAGTTTGTCATCGTCTTTCCAGAGAATTCTACCAGCTTCTAACGTTCGAGAAGGATCTTTGCAGGGTCAGAGAAGGTTCTACACGCGTCGAGAAGCCTGGAAAATTTCTCGGCAGCGCCGAGCCTTGCTTGTATTAGAAAGCATAGCATAATAGAATATAATTTTATAAGTGTTCATAAATGGGGCATCCCTAGCAAGCTTCACAAGCCCGCTCTTGCTAACTCGTGTTGCGGCTGCAAACACGCCCAAACCCGCTTTTTTTTCCGACTGCCCAACTCGTCCCAATCGCATAACCCCCGCCCTCGAGCCACATTCAAGCCTTAAGTACTGACCAGGAGGAGGCACGTGCTCAGGGCGTTGCATGGCCAGCTGGGTCAACGAGTTGGAAAGCGCTAGTTGAAGGACAATTAATTCGAAGAGGCAATTTTGAGCTATGTATGAATAGAGCAGCTGGTATCATTAAATTACTTGGTTCCGAAAACCAGACTGCTTGTTGCTAATAAATAAATGTACTACTCGATGACGCCTTGGATGCGCTCTGCCAAGCTGGTAAGCTCGAACGCAGAAGCGATTTTGGCAGCAGCTTGAAGAGACTCCGTTCCATCTAAGAGTTGCACAATCTGTAGGGCTCTATTGAGTCTCTGCTCTTGACATGCGTGTTGGAACTGTCTGAGCAGAAGCTTGTCCAGAGCGAGAGTACTATCGGCCAGCGACTCCTTCATTGACTCGTTAAGCTCAGCACCTAAGTGCTTGGTTAAATACTCGATCCTGTCTTGCAATTGGTCGTGCTGAGCACGGGCAACCAAGTACTGAGACTCAATCCCCTGTAAACCGGGCACCTGTAGATCGATCTCATCGGTGATGGGCATAGGAAGACTGGGGTATTGTTGCTGGCCCCTCATAACCACACAAAGAAGCTTGGACTCCTGGACTCCGAGAGGCCAGCACCGCTTCTTGATCTCGTCATCCCCACTTGCTGTACAAAGCACAGGAACCCATCGCGCCTGACCGAGATGCCGGCCATGCACGAGGGTAGACAGGATTCCGGCCGAGTCCATGATGAACGGCTCGCCGTCTTCAGAGAAAAACAAGGCTATCAGCTTTGCCCCAGGCGAGACGCTCAGAGAGCTGCTTTGCTGGAACATTCTGCCCCGTGCTACATCTTCGTATGTGTAGGTGTACGTAGAAGGAGAGGGCTGTTGCACTGTAACAACCTCGTTTTCGTACGCGCTCGAGGTGATAACACTGGCCGCACCGTACTTTCCCGCACCGAATCCCATGTTTATTGCAGCGAGGGGAGTTCCATACAAGGTGTACGTACGCATCAACCCCGATTTTGTGAGCACGACAGCGACTTCCGACGAAAGTGTGACGCACTGGATTCCTTTGTCAATCTTGAGATCGAGCTGTATTTCCCAGTTATCGTTCATCGCCGAGTGAAATCGCACCGTAACCTTACCTGATGCGGAGTTGGCAAATATACACGCTTGGGAAGTAAGCGCCGCCAGATCGAACTCGTCATGATCTTGAAAATGCACTTCGCGATGAACACTCTGGTCGAAGAAAGTTATTGTTACTGTGTGGTGAGGTGGATCGGTGGATGAATGACGGACACACCACACATACCCCACAGAAGACATGCACAGATATCGTTTCTGGTTAAGCCATGGAGTGCAGCCCGTTTGGAAAGAACTCTGCTGAGTTCGAAGTGAAGAGACTGGGTCCAGCTTGACCTTTTTACGAGATCGAGACGATTCTCTGATACGAGGGTCACGACTCCGCGATAGGTCCTCGTAATGGGACTTGATCCCTGGATCATCCAACTGTACATGATCAGAGACAAACAAATCATCCTCAGCCTCAGGATCGCCAGGCGCGGTATTCGAAGCCGATTTGGAATGAGCAATTTCGAGCGGGTCTAAGGAGTCTCCACCATACGGAGGATGCAGGCTCTCACTGATGACACCAGCGACCGTGATTAGCTGGCCATCGCTCATCACATAACTGAGCTCATTGCTGTGTGGATGCCATCTGCATTCCAAGACTCCATCAGCGTCGAAAGTGCGAAGGACAGTCCTATGTTTCACATCCCAGACAGCAACCTTGTTGTCTCGTCCCCCAGAGGCCAAGTACCGTCCATTAGGGCTCCAGACACACGTAGTGATAGCATTAGAGTGTCCACCACTCAATCTCGAACTTACGAGCCAGTCCGAGGCGCTCACAAGGGCGATGTCAAACGTTTTGGTGGGAAGGGCGAAACTCTCCCCCTGAGGACTCCAAGCCACGGCCGTCGACCGATCGTCACCAAATTCAGCAACAGAAGGCACGACAGTCTCCAACTCGCCTAAAGTAGCCTGGCTTTCCAAGTCGTAGACTCTAACTACCGAGTCCATTCCGGTTAGAGCAACTATAGTGGGCTGAACGGGGTGGAACTCAAGGTGTTTGACATTCTCAAACGGAATTGGTCTAGTCTTCGTGATGTCCTGAGTACTCACAATTCTGCAGCAGTCGTCTCCTACCGTCCCGATCCACTGGCCGTCTGCAGAAAAGCGGATGGAGCGCAAAGGGAGCGCCGTTCTCACTAAACCGCCGATCTTCGCGCGTGTATTCACGTCAAACAGCTCAGCTGTGCCTGAGTCTCCACACACAGCGAAATGATATGCCGAGGTAGCGATGTCGCGGCCTGTGAACGTCAGTTTCACGGTGTCGGGATCGTCATCGGGGAATCCCACAAGAAACCGACGTACCGTCTTATTTTCACCAACAGTAAAAAGATATCTGCCACACGAGCTGTACGCTAGACTTATTCGGCCCTTCAGATGCGGGTAAAATGCATTAATTTCGTCCATCAGCCAACGTCCAAACGAGCTGCGCGTCGCGTTGAACTAATTTCGCGGTAAGGGCACCTTGAAATTTAGGCTCGCCGTTGACAGCGAGCTGAGAGCGAGCTCGAACTTGAGGACCGGGTTAGGGCCAGAGGGCTCGAACACGTACAGCCATTGATCGCGGCCAGAAGAGCATGAAATGGACGCTCGATAGTCTTGGAGATGAGTCTGATACCGAGGAAAGGGAGCTTCCTCAACCGAAGGAGACCAGCCGAGCAGCTTTGGCTGCCGAGGATTTTGACACGCAGCGATACTTGACGGATCTCTCGTCGTTCCGATCTTTACAGGAAACGCAAGTTGCTGTACGTGAATGGGAGATTAAACTGCATCAAGAGCTGCTGAGTACAGTCAATAGCGATTTCAGCGACTTTGTGGCCTCAGCAGACTCGATAAACTCGGGCGAACCCCTCCTGGAAGGTGTGCGGAAAGACCTTGTAAAATTCGAGGTCACCGCGCAGCTGCAGGCAGGGGAGTTTGACAAGTATGCCGCTTTGCTAGAGGAAGAGCTTGAAAACCATAGGAAGCTTGCATTTCAGAAGTGTCAAGGCGAGAAACTCGCGTACATGTTTAGTCTGTTAGAGGATTTGGAGAGTGCTGTTCCCGAGACAGACCCAGAAGATCATGAGGCTTTGATTACTCTTTGCAAGCTCTATGTTGCAATGGCGTGTGTTTCCGAGGAGCTCAAGGAGGTGAGAGCTGTGCAGGTGCTAAAAATCTCGTTCCAGGGTGTCAGAACGGAACTCATGCGCAAGCTGGACGAGTCTATTACTCAGAAGAAGAACAAAGACAGCCGGATGGCCCTTCTTGAGTCTCGTGAGCACGTAAGAGAGACTTTCATAGCATAATTTTCGGTGCACTCTCCACTTTGCTCTCAACGTCACGATTTGACAAACGCACCATTGTGCCAACATGGATGAAAGCTAGGCTTCTTGTGATTTTCATATTGTTCTCCCCAATCTAATCCAACTCAGACGTCAATGACCACTACACGCCCAGATCACCCGGTGTGATCCCCACGTTTCTTATGTCTATGACGAGGCCTGTGCTCTCGCAGATCGTTGCTGGATGCTGGCTGCTAAATTCGGGCATTGCTGTCGCAGGCTGCTTCTGGCCTCAATATCGAGCACAGAATAATATGATTTCACTCACAAACGCTCACAAAAAGTTCCACAGATTTTCAGGTATATTCTCCAAAATACCCAGCACTGTATGATATACATCAACTGAGTTCCTAGAAATCCTCACTCACAAAACGCTCACGGGAATCAGAAGTCCCACAGATTTTCAGGTGTATTTTTCAAGATACCGAGCACAGTATGACACACTGTCAGCTAAGTTTCTGGAAGTTGGAGCTTGATCCTACTCACAAAACGCTCACAAAAAGTCCCACAGATTTTCAGGTATATTTTCCAGAATACCGTTCCAACTGCACTGGCGCTGCACTGGCGCTGCGCTTGCATTTCGTGTGTCTATGTATTATATGACGCTCTCGCCTCATGCATTGTTGCCACGAGGCAAAAGCTCACGCGAACAAAAGTACACATGCGACACTCGATGCCGGATCTCATGCGAATTACTTCGATAAATTACGCTTATTAGTTCGGATTTCTTTTACAGGCCCTCTTCGCAGGGTGTACATCTGGATAGTACGAGCCAATCAGGGAGAAGCCTGAACTGTCACTTCAATCCTTAGAATTGGTGCGATACTAAAAGAGTTGCAGCCAACGCTGAAGCTGATATATTATTTATTATTTTTCTGTTCACATATATTGCCTTCCATCTAATCCCAAAGCTTCAACTGAGTGTGTGGGGGTCGGTGCGTTTGGGGGGTGCTATTAGGGGGTGCTATTAGGGGGTGCTTTTGTGGATCGGGCTAGGGCGAAATATTTTCTCCAAAAAATTTCAAACTGTGCGCTCTGCCTCGATTCGTTGCACACCAATGGGAGACAGCTTTTTCGTGACACCCGGCGGCTCGAGGAAACGAAGCAGGCCTGGCCAACGATCGAGCAAAGCTGGCCCGCGGGAGGACTCACAGCCACGGAGCAATGGCCGTGCAAACCGAGCAAACGCAGACGACGAGGACATCACGTCCGAATCAGAGGGCGAAATGCCCCTGGAAGTTGACGACGCAGATGTAGTGAGTGACGAGTCAGACCATGAGTCCGCAGCTGATAAGCGCCGACGACTGGCGAGGGAGTATCTTGCCGATTTGGAGACGGAGCTGGTCGAAGGCTTCGATGCTAAGGACCTTGATGACGATATCATCAACAGACGACTGGTTTCTGATGCTGCTGAGCAGCAGGGAACAATCTTTAGAGATCTCAGGGGAGCCAAAGTCGACCCCGTACGCCGAACTCGAGTGGAACGGCAGCGCAACCTGACGAGCGTTGGGTGTGCACAAAACAGCATATATGTTGGGTCCAAAGACTCAATTCTGAGTAAATGGACACTGAACAAGCAGGGGAAGCCGCAGTGCGTACGGCAGCGTCGTGTGGCTGGGCCAGTATGTCGGGGCGCAGTATTGAGCGTGTGCGTGAACAGTGCAAACAAACTGGTGGTTACCGGCCACCGAGGGGGTTTTGCTGTACATAACGCCGAGAGCCTTGAGCTCATGCGCGAGTTCAAAGTGCATGGTGACGTGTTGTCCCTGGCCTTTCGTCGGAACACTAGCGAATTGTACGTCGGCGGCTCCGATCTACGACTCAGAACATACGATTTGAAGCAGTGGGCATTCGTGGAGACATTGCATGGCCATCAGGACGAGATCGTCGGTCTTTCTGCTCTCAGCCAGGAGCGTTGCGTCAGTGTCGGCGCCCGAGACAGAACCGTCATTTTCTGGAAAATCCCTGAGGAGTCGCGGCTGACTTTTCGAGGCGGCGACACAAAGCTTGCCGCAAAGTACGCGAATATCGGCTTCACTGATGTCGCTCTTCGCGCTGAAGCCTGTAACACAATCCTGGAGGGGTCGATCGATTGCTGCGCGATGCTCGACCATTCGCTGTTTGTGACGGGTAGCGACAACGGCAACGTCAGCCTGTGGTCGACAAACCGCAAGAAGCCACAGCACCTCCAAGCGGCGGGACATGCCTTCGACCCCGCCTTGACACCCACGCAGGCCTCGGGAGAGCAGGACGGTAGCCGGGTTGAGATCCCGCCGCAGCTGCCACGAGCAATAACTGCCATTGCGGCCGTTCCCTTTTCGAACGTGTTTTTTACCGGTTCGTGGTGTGGCTATGTGCGAATGTGGGCACTTAGTGAGGACCATCGCCAGTTCGACCTCGTGCGTGAGATTGCCGTCGGCCAAGGCATCGTCACGTCTTTGGCGGTTCTGGAGAACAAGCAAAAGTTCACAGTTATCGCTAGCCTTTCTCGCGAGCCTCGGCTGGGCCGATGGCATGTGCGGCCTGGCCGGGAGGTCATCACGGCTTTCGAGGTAGCATAATATTTATCGCACATCCGTGTGCTAATACATAAACAATCAATTGGTTTCATAGTTGTTTGGGCTGGCCAGGCACGGGAGCCGCCTGATTTCGCGAAATGTACACGCCTCTCGTTTTTCTCGGTGATATGGCGCGCAAGCAAAACAGCCAGATTCTGAAACGATCATTCAACGAGCAGATATCTTTTTAGTTCTAGGAGCCTTAAATCTGGCACTAGCACACTACTGAAGCTCTTGTATAAGAAAACATGTAAATGGAACATAAGCAGCACGACGTTTGAATGATATTGCTTAATAGAACAAGCAAGGGAAGTAATTCGAACTTGCGAGGAGAGTAGCAGTGGTCTTGACAGAGCTGTTTTCGTGTACGTGGACAGGTCTTCTACCCTTTCTTCATGCCTGTACGCCTCTTTCAGAACAAGCTGCACATTTGGTCGCTCTACAATTTTAAGTGCTATTCTAGTTGCCTATTCTATGAAGTACGTGCTGCGCTCGCACTGGGCTTATCTACGAACGCAGGGCGCAAGAGTGGCTTCTCGACCTCGTGAATCTGAACCGCCGCATTTGGGATCTTCTTTTCTAGCCCAATTTTAGAGAATACGCATTTGTTGAGTGCTCTTTCGCCAGGACGGCAGGCGTAAAGCTGATGGTTGTTCTGCTCGAGGCACTCCCAGTGGAGGCGGAACTCACTGAGGCAGTGTTTGTTGATATCCTCAAGGACGGAGGCAGCGCAGCGAGTGACCCGGCGGCCCTCCTTGAGGCAGTCGGCGGGGTTTCCGCTCGAGTCCTTTTTGCACTGCATGAAGTCATCGTTATAAGGCAGGCACCGCGCACCGATGAAGTACGCTGCGGACTTCAGTGGCGCGCTTGTTGCGCCGATCTCGGCCACTTCGGGGATATTTGTAGGTAGAGGCGTCGTATCGACGGCCTCCACATACTTGTATGTTGGCTCTCGAGGCATTTGCGAATCAGAGCGAGTCGATTGAGGTTGAGGCAGATCAGGGCAGACCAGGGAGGTAGACTAGGAGTAACACGTAGTGCCACAAAATCGACAAGGACGGAAACTAACGTCTCGACCTAACCCTGATACGTATCAGGCAAGGCGGGCTTGACACGTCTCCAACGGTGGACATATCAAGGCTGTGGCTTGCAAATGAGAATTGAGTTAATTGGATTATCGTTTATATAGTTTTAGCGCGAAAACATTACTGGAAACGTTCAATGGCTTTTTATCCCTTGGCTATAGCCAAGTTTACCAAGTCCGATTTCGACACCCCTGTAAAGTATATTCTGAGGCAGACTTCTGGATTCTGACGTCGCTACTCGAAACTGCTCGAGAAATGCTTGTTGAGAAGCTCGACTTGAATACTGGCTAATTCGCTCATCAATCGAACATTTGGATAGACAGATTTAGATGTGCACGTAACAAACCCGAATTTGATAAAACAACAGAAATTTGTATCATTGATATACTTATCTGTTGATTTCATATTTTGACCTGTGTTGAGATCATCTATCATTGTATGGCTGATTTTGTAAACGCAGTACAAGAATTGAGCCATCTTGCTGCTGGTGCCATGGTGATAACAACCATAGTTGCTGATAAAAGCTTTATACCTGATGAGCTTATGTTCTGACCAATTCTCAAAGCCTATTGAGCTATCTGAAGCCCCCTCTGAGTTCCCTAGTCTATAATTATACTGCAATCCATTAGCTGCTGCTACGGTGATGCCAACCATAGTTGGTAAACCAAGCTTGATACCTGTTGTTTAGGTCCCAAACGCTCAATCAGTTGTCGAGCAAAATTTAACTTCTCAAAGCCTTGAGCTGTCCGTAGCCCCGTTTGTGTTCCCTGTTTATTTAATTTCTCTGTGGTGTGATAGCTGCTGTGATGGTGATGGCAAAGTTGCTAAGTTAAGCTTGATACCAGATGTGTTTACATTCCAATCGCTCAATCAGTTGTCAACCAAAGATTCTCTTCTCAAAATCTTGAGCTGTCCGAAGCTCCGTCTGTGTTCCTTATGAAGTCTATGATTATGATTATACTGCGGTTTAGCATTGGATCACAACAATTTAGATCTGAACTCCTGCAATGAAGGTCTACGTGCTTTCTTTTTCCAATCAAGAAATATCAATTGCTTTCGCTTTTCTATGTTTGTTTGTTTCCTTCAATTGCTTTCACCTTCTAATATTTGTTTGTTTACTTGCCGGTTTTGGTGTTTTGTATTTTCCTCGCGAAGTTGTGAAATATCGGAAATTTCCAGGGTTCGGGCATGAGCGTCTCCTTCTCTTGGTCGAGAGCAGGCGACGCTGCAGCGAAACCGGTCGATGCCAAGCAGTCGGTGCCTGTAGCGGACCAGCTGCAGCGCGTGCACGACGCTTGGGACCCTCGTAGTCCGCAGTGTGCGTTTCAGTACTACTTCTACAACCGGGTGCCCGCAGAACTCGCCAGCCAGTATGTCATGCCACAGGGACAGGATCCCCAGCGGTGGGAGCGCGCGGTGCTTGCTCGACCGGACCCTGCGAGCGTCCCAGTTCTTGCTGTTGGCTTTAGTGACCTCGAGCGGCGCGTTGGTCTCCAGGGGCAGCAGGTCAACGCCTACCGAGTGCGTATGCACGAAATTAACGATAAACTCGTTGAGTTGGGCAATCGCCATGACCTGCACACGACAGTAAAGCTTCTCGAGATGCGTGAGCGCCATCGCAAGCTTGCTCGTCGTGCTTTGGCTCTGGCAGTGCGCATTCAGGTCCTCAGCAACCGGGGCCACGTCCTCAGCCCACAAGAAGAGCTTTTTCAGCGCAAGGCAAAAGACGCTATTGCAAAGGCAGATAATCCAGCCGTTTTTGGTAGCCTCACAGAGGCTTGGGCGCGCGTGAAGGCGCTCAAGGCCCGAAACGCAGCTTCCTCTCAAGGCGAAACGAACAGTTCAGCGACTATGGCGGCCTCCCTCGACTGGGAAACCGACCGCGAGCAGCTCGAGTTGATTGTTCGCGTGCTGAATGCCCAACAGAAGGGTATCACCTTTCTTGCGCAGCTGCTTGCGGACGACACGCAGAAGGTGGATGAAGATCTCGGTCTCGTGCCTCGAAAACCGAAACAGAAGGCGATACCTGCTATGGTTGTGGCACCACAGGCCTTCGCAGCGTCGATTCCGCCCAATCAGCCTAACGCCAATGCGAATGTCAATGTGAACACGAACCAGCCGAACCAGTCCGTCAACCAGCCAGCGAACCAGCAGGCGAAACCTTCGCTTTTCGGGAACCAGTCTGGGGGTATTCTAGGCCAGTCTCAGCCCCCATCTCAACCTCAGCAAGGGGGTTTGTTCGGACAGAAGCCGGGAGGTTTGTTCGGACAAACCGGACAAACTGGGCAGTCAGGAGGACTTTTCGGCAAACCAGCGCAACCTTCAACGGCTCAAACTAGCCAGGGACTATTTGGTAAGCCCGCATTTGGACAGCAGAATGCGCAGGCAGGGCAAACTGGACAGACTAATCAGAGTGGCAGCCTTTTCGGGAAGCCTGGGGGTCTTTTTGGGCAATCCAATGCTGGCACTGGACAGTCTCAGGGCTCTAGTTTGTTTGGACAATCTCAACCCCAGCCAGCTCAAAACTCTGGTCTTTTCGGACAGTCCCAAAGCGGACAGACACAACCTGCTCAAAGTGGAGGCCTTTTTGGCCAGTCTCAGCCAACGCAGGCTCAGGGCCCAGGATTGTTCGGCCAGTCACAACCTAGCCAATCACAACCAGGCCAAACTGGTGGCCTCTTGGGCCAGTCCCAGCCAACGCAGCCCCAAAACACTGGATTATTTGGCCAGTCTCAGCCGGCGCAGCCTCAAAGCACAGGACTCTTTGGCCAATCCAATCAGACGCAAACTCAAAGCTCTGGCCTTTTCGGTCAGTCTCAGCCAGCTCAAAGTTCGGGTCTCTTCGGCCAGTCGAACCAGAACCAACCCCAAAGCTCTGGCTTGTTTGGCCAGTCGAACCAGAATCAGCCAGCTCAGAATAATAGTCTGTTTGGCCAGTCCCAGCCTAATCAGAACCAATCGGGACAAACCGGATTCGGGCAACCGCAAAGTAGCCCATTTGGACAGAACCAGTCTGGCTTTGGTGGCTTCAGTTTCGGGAAATAGCCCAGTGTGTAATTTAAGGAAAGTATTTAAAGCGAGGAATGAACTGTTTCCGAAGGGATTGTTGGATATTATTTCTTCATGAAACGCTAACCAAATCCTGAGCTCGTGCAGCCTGTAAATGAAAGTACTTGCGGCTTTACGTTTAGCAGAAGATACAGAATGAAAATTGGAATTCAAATAGGTACTTTAGACAGACTGAGCAAAGCTATGATAACCGTGCCCTCTGTTTGACAGAAGATTCAACATGAGATTAATTGTAACAAGACAGGCACTTAGACAGACCTTCAACAAACTGAGCTGAGCTATGTCAGTCGTGCCACTCTGTTTACCAGAAGGTGCAATATGAATTAAACTGTAATTCAAATAGTCACTTAGACAGACAAACCTTCAAACAGACGGACCTTCAAACAGACGGACCTTCAGACAGACTGAACTCAGCTTTGTAAACCTGGTATTGGAAGCATATTCATCCATCAGCGTGGCGAGTCAAGTTCGGTAGAAACTTAGTTAGTGACCTCTAGACAGACAGACCTCTAAACAGATTCAGTTTGGCTTTTGAATCGTGCCATTCTGGTAATTGAAGCATCATGGCGAGCCAGTTCGGCGTAAATTTACTAGTGAGTGACCTCCAAACGGACTGTATTTCGCTTTCGAATCGTTCCGTTCTGGTGTTGGTAGCAGGGGAGCCAGGTCGGTGGGAGTTTTAATTTGAAAGACCTCTAAATAAACTGAACTTGGCTTTGTATCTTGCCGCTTTAAAATTAGAAGCGCCATGGGGACCCGAATCTTTGGGTGAATGACATCTAGCCAGACTGAGCTTGGCTTTGAATCGTGCCGTTCTGAGATTGGAAGTACCATGGCGAGCCAGTTCGGCGTAGATTTACAGGTGAGTGACCTCTAACCAGACTGAACCTGGCTTCGAACCGTGCCGTTCTGGTGTTGAAAGGGCAATTCGGTGGAAATTTCTAGGTGAGTGATCTCCAGCCAGACTGAGCTTGGCTTTTGTTCTGGTATTGGAAGCAAGCGAGGCAATTCGGTGAAAATCTTGAGTGACCTCCAAACAAGCTGAACTTGGCTTTGAGTCTTTCTGCTCTGAAATTGGAAGGGCAGTTCGGTGAAATCTTAGGTATACTATATGCAGTTAACGGACGTACTTGACAGCCATAATTTGGTCTGGGTCGCGCGTGGCGTACTCCAAACGCACACGGCCTCGAATCTCTGCCAACGAGCTTTCCAGACGAGACAGTTCCGTGAGCGGTTCTGTTTTCGACACGACATCGATTCGTTCTGGCTTCGCATCGAAATCCTCGATGAGAAGCTGCAGTTTCTCTAGGCGTTCTTTGGTGACTGGACACATCGACTGGCGGTAATGAATGATCTTGCCATGGGGCGCCACGCAGCGGCCTATCTGTTGAAAAATCGCCATGCTGTCACTCAGAGAGGCCGGGCGAGGATCCACACGGAACGAGGCAAACAGCGTGCGGTTCAAAAGCTGGCTCAGCACGGGGGGAAGCTTGCTCATCAGAAACGGCCACGCACAAGCTCGATGGCGAAGGGGGCAAACCACAAGGCAGCACCAATACAGAGACTCGTCAGCACGGCGTTCTGGCTCTCAAAAGTCTGCGCTTGCAACTCTTCTTTACTAGCGCGAGGGGCTCCTCCAAACATCGAAAAAGATGATCGGAAAATACCTAACCTCGCAGGCTTCAATTTATAGGACGGGCGAAATCGGGAAGGCAGAATAACCGAGGATGCAAGGGTGGGATTGCATGGCATTTTGGAGTTTGGTGGGAATTGAGGGACCGGTAGATATATGGCGTATTCTGGCGCTTGGTCTGTGAGTTTCTCGACCACATCGGGTTCTGCATCAACAACACGAAGCCAGGGCGCCTACCGTTTGATATTCGTTAATTCCTGGCTTGTTTCTCGTTGGTTTCTAATTGGTTTCTCGTTGGTTTCTAGCTGGTTTCTAGTCAGCTTCGCAAGGGGCTCTTATACAGAGTTATACAGAGGGTGGCACAAAGGATGTCTATCGCGAGACTGGATGCGATACCGCGAGAGTTGAAACAAGTTTGGTTATGAAGTTCAATGTTAGCGAACAAACACAATTAAAATTCGCCTCTCTTTCGAGCTATATCTGGGCTTCATCGTTGTCATCCGGCCAATAGTCAGCTATTGGCTGTGACTTAGTGATATCTAAACGTCGCTCCCAAATTACAATCCCAGTTATATCCGGACTATTTGCAGCTCATTTAGCAAGCTTTCTCAAGCACTATAACTCCAGTGTCTTCACTAAATAAAGCGCGGCTGGACGAGGTAAACTCGAATTTGAGGCATTGCGGTAGGGGTTCTTTCCTGCCATGTCTGGGAATGAGGCAGCGAGTGAGCAGGCTGAGAAACAGGTCCATATGAGCTCTATAGACCCGCCAGAAGCTAGTGTAGACGCTAGTGCAGACGCTTCTGCGTCGCGCGAGGATAGCAGTCCAGTTTCGAGTTCACACAACGACGACCATGCCGCGAACGGAGTCTCGTCTGAGTTGACGGCAAATAGCAGCGTGAACGACGCCAGCAAGACGAGTATCCCCACTGAGAACAGCGAGAAGGATGCGAACGTTTTACAGACTACCGATTCCGGTGCACATGAGGGTAATTCTGGTGCTGAAGAGGCTGACTTGGACGAGAACACGAACTATGACGCCAACGACGACGCCAACGACGATG
Source organism: Starmerella bombicola (assembly GCA_001599315.1). NCBI lineage: Eukaryota > Fungi > Ascomycota > Dipodascomycetes > Dipodascales > Trichomonascaceae > Starmerella > Starmerella bombicola. The sequence continues at coordinate 219,014 of BCGO01000003.1, read as the reverse complement.
CCAGTGGTGACGAAGACTTCGATGAGGCCGTGCACAAGCTGAGACGACACCGGCGTGAGGCTCCAGTCAAAAACACTGCGTCGAGTGAGCGCAAACGGCGCCCAAAGGCAGCCCCTAGAACCGACGATGAGATCAGACAGAAAAAGGCCGAAAGCCGGGCGCGGCGAGCTAGAACAGACCCAATTGAGGCACAGGCAGAACCTGAGGAAGATGTGGACCCAGCCGTTGCCGAGCGGCGGGCGCTAGAAGCACGAATCGATGCTGCCCTACAGCCTTCCTCGAAGCGGCGTAAAAAGCTATCTGGAGATGATCTCGAGGCATTGCAGGACGATGCTATCGCTCGCTTAAGAGACGATATGCGTGCGGCAGCGATCCGCGACGTGGAGTCCATCTCGCAGGGTGAGCCAGCAGTGCATAAGGTGCGAATGCTGGCAGATGTCGTCAAGATTTTACAACGGGGGTCGCTAGCCGATGCAATCCTCGACGGTAGCCTGTTAACAAGTGTCCGGATCTGGCTTGAGCCACTGCCGGACCTTTCCCTGCCAAGTTTCGAAATCCAGCGCGTGCTGTTCACGGCACTCACACAACTGCCGATCAAGACAATACACTTACGCGAGTCCGGCTTGGGCCGCGTAGTACTCTTTTACCAGAAATCGAAGCGTCCCCAACCGATCATCAAGCGCATGGCGCAGAAACTCATTGGCGACTGGACACGACCAATCATTGGCAGAAGCGACAACTATCGTGATAAGCGCATCAGTACAGCGAGCTTTGACCCGCGGAGTTCATCGACGCGACCTTCACGGCAACAAAGCGAAGCTCCGAAGTCCTCTTACGAGGAGGCTGCTGCGCGCCGCAACCGTGCCGCTATCCCTTCTGCTTCGGGTGTGAGTTATCTCGTTGCACCGGTCAGCAGCGGGTCGGGATCACAGCCGTCGTCGCAGGGTAGTGCGAGCAAGGACTCGCAGCTCCGCCGCATGAAAACGAAGTTGATGTCTTCGGGCAGGTCGGGCAGGAAAAAGAGCCAAGTGAGTGTAGAGGGAAAGGACTTGAATTGAGTCATTTATCAAGCCGTAACATTGGCGGAGGGATAGCCAAGAGTGCAGTCTTCAGTATTAGATCAGTAGGCCTGGCTCCTCGGTAAAGCAACAGCGTCTAGAAACTGATCCAACTTTGCTCACAATTGCTATAATCAACCCCGGCCAAACATTTCGATTGTGAACGAGAGATTTGCCCGGTTTTTTGCCGTTAATCGTTGATATCCTGCTGTGTCCCTATGTGAAACAGTTCTATGGTGCACCGCTGATCTATCATTGGGAGTTGGGATTGTGACAGGACAGGTCTTGGTTCGACTGGACAATGGATGAAACTGACGTGTCTGCCAAGGCTGAGGACTAGGCGTAAGGCCCTCATATTATTGCTGGTTGACAATCCTGACAGGTGGTGCTATGCAGATTTACACAGATCCATTCCACTGTTATTTTGTAGAGTCGTATAATTTAGCATTTCTCATGGCTAATTCTTCAAGATGCCGCGTTGAGATGTATCTCGAATCTTTGAAATGTGAACTACGTCGGGTGAGAAGTTTGATGGTGCCATCAGCGCGAGAAAATCCTCAATGCATTCAATTCAAATGCAAGCTTGATTGAAGAACTTGTCAATCAGCCTTGCCAGGATAGGTAACCCCAGCTGAGCGCTTCCAATGAGCATCTCAGTGAGCTTAAGCACATCAGAGGGAGAGACCATAACTCTGCTACAGTTTTGTCTCGTGTGCACTCTCAGATAAGAATGTCTTATCTCGATTGGGACCCTGTTTAGACAAGGATTATGCCCGTTCAATGGGATCTGCTTGACCTGAGCAATCTTGGCCAGCCTCTCACCGTTATATCAAGTATCTCAATGCCTTCAACATGACATATGAGCTCTTAGGAAACGTGGTTGATCTTAGTGTTGCTCAGTTAGGCTTGTTTAACTTGGGGAAAGAAGCAATTATGCATATATATATAGCTTAGTTTCGGGGCTTCTCCTTCTTCTCCTTGTACAGAGCAAGAAGAGACACACCGGAGACCTTAACGACCTTGAAACGAACACCGGGGAAATCACCCTTTGCCTTTCCCTTACGGCCGAATCCGGCAAGAAGTACCTCGTCGTTGGTATCGACGAAGTTCAAGCAACCATCGTTGGGAACGAAGGCTGTGACACGCTTGCCGTTGCGAATGAGCTGCACACGGACACACTTACGCAAGGCAGAGTTGGGCTGCTTGGCCTCAACGCCGATTTTCTCAAGGACAATGCCCTTGGCGTGTGAGGCGCCTCCGAAGGGAGAGTGCTTGTAAGAGGTACCAAGAGTGCGCTTCTTGTACTGCTCATCAGCCCAGCGGTTCTCGCGACGGTTGTCGGCGAGCTTCCTGGCGGCTTGAAGTCCTCTAGGCTTTCCTTTGCCCATTGTTCAGTGTGTATATGATGGTAGTGAAAAAAAAGACGGATGTGAGGAACGTCGATTACAGAGGGCAGGGGCAGGGGGGGCAGTTCCACCACCCCTCTAGAAGATCGGCCCTAACCCATCGTCGCCAGGCTCTATGAAGATCGACTGAGGTGAAATTTGAGAGGGCACGTGTTGGTTGAGTCAGTCCTAAGCCCTAACTCGCTGTGGGGTAATCAGGAAGTGGTCGCGATGAAACAGTACTACTTATTGGCGTAATTAGCAGCGATCTAGATAAATTGTGCTCTGCTTTAGTAAGAATCGAGCACGCCAGTATTTATTCTCCAAAGCATTATCTCAGAAACAGAGGTAGTGCTAAGATTAGGCGAAGGACCTTTAGGCAGTCTTTCTCCTACAGTGTTTGTTCTTAGTATGAGCTGAAATTGGCACTAAGACCAGTGCAGGGAACGATATTCGTTAGTCTAGAGAGCCTTGAGCTACCAAATATAGCATGGTTGCACTAAGTTTAGAGGGCTGCCTAGCGCCATTCATAAGGCAGCTCTAGGTCAATATAGATGTATAGCTAATTGCTGTGAATCCAATCCAGCTGGGCCGGGACTTGTAATTTTATGATACCGGCAAATGTGATAGTAAAATAATTGTGATGGGTTTGTGTTGATATGTTCATTCGGCCTATTATTAGCGAGAGCGTGATACATGGCTAGTGATGAGTTAAATAATATTAATAGTTCAATTTGAGTCACAAAACAAGGTTAGCGGCACCAGCTGCAGATTCGGTGTGAAAGCCTTGATGATTTGGCACCACTGATCTACTTGAGGGCCACGTCGCGCCGTCTTCGCAAAGTTTGCTTGGGCTCTTTTCCTGATCTCATATTTAGAATAGTACATTCCAAATATAGTACCTCTAATCGCTCGTCTCGATTCCGTATCCCGATTAGGATGTTGTGATGTTGGGAGCCAGGGTTGACTGCAGCTGGGCAGGGTCCTGGCTGTCATGGGCTGGGAAACTGATAGTTCGGCAGCCGCCAAGCATGAGAGACAGGAGCCCGTGCTTGTACGCGACGGACTGGTATGAAGACATAACCTCACAGTTTGATGCTTCTGCAAGAGCTCTCAGTCCTGGTAATGTTGCGACCGCGCCGGGGTTTCGGATGTACGATGCATTGCCGGCTTTCCAGATCGGTACGGCAAAAGTCGACACAGGATCGCCCTCGGAGTTTGTACCTCTAGCACAACAATTAGCTGCTGCTGAGAGTTCTTTTCCTCTTGATTCAGATGCCGCGTGCGCCGAGCTCATGGATGCTATGCAGTGTGCCGAGATGGCTTGGCACAGGGGTCATTCGCTACCACAGAGCATCCTAGCTTGTGCTTTTGTAGAGTCCGAACTAGTGAAGCTCACATCTTTACAGACTAAGTCTCCACCTAATCTTGGCGGTGGCCAAAGCGAGGCCCAAGCGATTATCGAGTACATGAACATGCCAGGCCATTCTGAAGCCCAGATTGCACTTGTCTCTCTCACTCAGCTCTTCTGCTGGTCATTAATCAAAGCCATCGGTGTGTGTATTGATATATCTGAGGGACCAGGAGCCTCAGTCATCACTCCAGAGGAGGATTTGCATCTTGTTCGCCATGGCCTTTACTTTCTTGATAACACCCCTCTTCAGCAGTTGATAGAACGGCTGGAAAGAGCAAAGAAGGCTGCTAGTCAGTGCGGATTTGTCTTAACTGCCGAAAGACTGGCCCTTCGAGCAAGTTGGCTAACAGCTTTGAAGGGAAAGGTCCCCCGAAAAGTAGCCAATTTGGACCGACTTGTTAAGCAGATAGAGGAGTGGGAACCAATAGGTAATTTTCAAATCTCCGAGAAATCGGATGAAGCTCAAGTGGGGGCAGTCTCGAAGTGGTTCACAAGACACTGCCAGTCTCGCCTTGCCATGGCCTGTCTACGCCAGCCGCTCTACATTCCTTCCTCTTCTGAATCCAAATCATTTTGGCTGAGTATTGTTCGTGCAATCCGCAACTTTGTTCCGGTATACTCTATTACACGTTCTGTTGATCTTCTCGGATTTTTCCTTGCTTTCTCAAGTCGTCGAGAGCCCCCTATTGCACGAGCCATGGTTCGGGCACTTGCCACGGATACGCAAATTCTTGGTCAGGCTACGAAGCACTGGGCGGCTCTTGATATAAGCGAAACTATGCCCCCTCCGGGGCTCAAGTCGAACAAAAACGTTGATCAGTTCCTGGCGCAGGCAGGGTGGTGTTACGTCGATCTTATAACGTCATTCTGTATGAACCGCTGCCGGATGCGAGAAACCCTTGGAGCCCTTGTCGTAAGCTTCGACTCGCTGCAGGTGGCTGCGGCACAACTTGACGAAATCATGGCAATCAGCACGTCGCTGCAAGCCCCTGATGGCTCACAAGTCCCAGCCATGCCCTTTTCGAGCTGGACACACTTCCGCAAGCTGCAGGTCATGTTGTGGATGATACTTCTAAGCTTTGAAACCGGCGTCCTCAGTCCTCAAGAAATCGCTTATACGAACTGGTACGCTATGCGCATCTGCCAACAGCTGCTCACCCAGCTCGGCCGCATGCGACTCACCTTTGAGCAATATGGTCATGGAGCGCGCGAGTCCCCGGGATACAACTATCTTGTAGCTCTTGAGTTAGAGTCGCAGATGCTTCAGCAGATGCTCACGGCGCAGTACATGTTGTGGATTGCTGTAGATAAGCTACGTATCTTGCCGCAACTACCTAATGTGAATCGCGAAGTTCAATTCGCTTTGCGATTTCAGGCGTTTGAGTCCGTCGGCGTGCCTGAAATGCTAACTGTCACCGAATTCGACGAGCTCTCGAATTCGCTCGATGTCTCGACGGCTCTACAAACCGCAGGGGCATCGGCCCAATCTGTCCGCAAATTGATTTCAACTCTTAGCGCGTTGGCCACGGAAAACATCGAGATTCCGCTCATTCAGCGCTCCGCTGTAGGAATATCTGTTGCCGTCGCGACCCTTGTTAAGCTGGGTCATGAACCAGTTGATGTTGGCCTTGAAACTGGGAGCTTTCACTGGTACTTTCCCGTTGCAAAAATATCTAAACGGCTTTGATTTGAATATTTATGAAGCTTTAGTTCTTAACTCCTAAGACTGACCTAAATAGATCTTCCATTTGTACTCAACAATATCGATAACCACAAGCACTATCGACATCTGTTAGTCTGAACCTTTTTGTGGTATTGGGGACGGCCTTTGTGTAATTCAGCAATATTCCGTCGATGAGTTGAATTCCTCTGGGTGCCTCATTGGGTTAAATTTGGGATGTTTGCTGGTTTGGTACGAAACTTACATGCCTGAAACGCACGCAGATGTTAATCTATGCTTTTGCAAATTCGCTTTAACCTTGGTTGAACTGATCAAGTATTAATTGAAGAAAACGTGATGAGCGTCTTCTTGCTTTATGCTCTGTTTGAAGACGAAGCTGTCCCACTGGGATGATCGAACCACACCCAGTCTGAATTCTCAGTTGAACCCACTCTGTGTGTGTCGGGAATAACTTCTGAAAGGATAAAAGCTATACAGGTTTGGCCAATAGACGTCCGTGTTCACAGACAAATCATGAAGTGCCAATTGCCCTCGAACCGAGTTTCATACAACAATGTAGGGAGCGAATATTCTAGCGGCCAATGAGCTGAACGTCACAGCTCAAACTAAGCTCTGCCTGCTCCACGAAACGTGGATACGGTCAAGAGAGCATACTTTGAAAACCAGCAAGCGAGAGATTGAGCGGCCCAAATATTAGAGGGCTGGCAAGTCAATGACGATCACTCACTGGCTTCGATAGCTTCTCAACAAGAAAGCAGATAGGATCTGCGAATTTATGTATTAGCAATTCCTATGATGCACCCACATCAAAGTCGATTAGTGCCATATAATACAAGATCTGATGGCACATCAGCATTGGAGAGATCTCATCTTTGCACCTCAAACCGAATGAGTGGCTTTCAACATTTCAAGGTCACAACTGAATTGGAGTTGAGGTGATTCTGGGGTTGCCTATTGGGTCCTGGTCGGCGCTGAAGAAGCACCCCTTGAAACTCGAGTGACTTGTGAGTTTCTCTCGACTACGAACTCAGTCGTAAAATCTTCTTTGACATGATCTCGGAGGACAACAGTTGGATCAATATAGAGTCTAAAACCTTCTTAGCCGGGTCCTAATAGAGCGGGCCGTTAATATGGTCTGTTTAATCGAGGCCCGCGTCTGCATGAGAAAGTTCCATGCTGTCCAGTTTGCTGAACTGCTAGAATCTTGAGAGACAAGTTTTAGGAGGGTCACACCTGCAAATCTGTATACAATCAGATAGAGTATCATTGTCTGTATGAATCATCTACGATTGACTCTATGAGCCAATGCCTTGATGGTGGCCATCGTGCGCTTCGCGGGCTGCAGGCGAACACGAACGAGCTTATCCCTCAAACTCGAAGTATCATTAGAGCGCTGAATTTGCTCTCCTAACAGCCACAAATCTTTGAGAACCAGAGCTGTTGCTACCAAAGTTGTGAGCTGCAAATTGGGATACCTCGCTACCAGAACTTGAACTGACTACTTCGGTTTTTCATTATTTCAGAAAATATTCGAACGCTAACAGTCGACTGTGAGAATTGACGGAACATTAGAATTACAGAGCTTATGTGAGTTAAGCGAGCTTCCACAAAATTAAACTTCCGCAAAGCTGTTTGGGATGCTAATAAAACCCCCAATAAGCGGCTTCTCGAACATTAGTGGAGGGATTCAAGGACTCCAAGCCATCCAGACACCGAATGAGCCATCCGAAAGGGTGCTGTTGGAGCTCATGGCTGCATCAGAGTCGCGCTTTTCATTAGATCCCTTCCTGGAGAATGGCATTTGCTCGAGCACCTGAAAGCTTATCGGTATGCCATTTTCACCAGAGACAGCAACGCTCACAGTACATTGCTCTTTAGTTGGCTTCGTGTACCCGGGTTTACAGTGCCTCAATGTGAAGTCATCCCACTGCGAGCAGACACTAGAGTCCGGGCTATTGAATTCCTCGCAAGGGTAGTAGCGACGGTCACAAACGATGACAGGTCTCGAATCACACGCGCCAGTTACTGTCAGCATAAGCGTTCCAGTCTGGAGATAGCAGACACTGTTCTGTGCACATTTGGCGGACAGCGATTTCGTTGAGGTGATAGTCTGTGTTATGGTGCGCGAGTCGGAATATTGAAGGCTCAAAGATACTCCCGCATCACCATTCATGGTGGGCTTGTCATTGTTTGTTCCTACCTTAGCGTTCAAGGCGGCTGTAACGCTCCATCCTTTGGTTTGGGAAGTCAAATCGGCGACTGAATGGGTAGAAGTGATCGAGCATCCATCAGCACTGTCACAAGCAAACGGAGTGGCATCTTGGTGCCACTTGACCCAAAGCTGAGCATTTTCAGGCTCATTCAATTCTAGATTCTTTCCGAAGTAACTGGTTGAGCACTTTGGAAACTTATACATACAAGTGGGCTCCTCAGCCAAACTTATTTCTGTAGTGGGTGCTTTTCCCAAAGACAAGTCCGAGGATAGCTCATTAATCAGTGCCTTCCAGCCCCTGTTAGAGAACTCAGTCTTGCCGCCAAAAGATTCGGGAACAGTGTATTTCAAGGCGTAGCTCTGAGCTACGAGGAGAAGTAAGGAGAGAGATGTCATTTGCTGTTGATGTGATAGACAACTTAGGCAGTCTTCAGCTCCTTATATAGTTCTCTATGATCGGCCTCCCAGGCCCTAAAAACGCGGTCCCCGCATAGGGATGGGGACCCGTAAGGCATGGCATGCTTGCAACATCTGTTAGATGCTATAAGGGTTGAATGTTGTTATCTTTGCATAGCAGCCGGGCTCGACAAAATTACTCGGGATCTCTCAGCGAACATTTATCTCGAAGTTCTGGCAAAATGACTGGACTCTCACATCTGAACATAAATAAGTGCGATGGGCTCTCACTTTGGTATAGATGTCTTACGATTACTTCTGCTTCGAACTGACAGAATCTAAACCACCCTAACGAGCCGCCTGCGCGGGAAGCGTAGAAGCCTCTCATGCATGCGCAATGCATGAGGTTGGGGTTATGCATAAGATCATCAGGGAACTGTTTTTGGAACACTCTTTGGGTAACAAGCGGAATGCCGCTGATTGTGAGAGAACTTTTCTTTGGAAACAGGAAACATTGGTCCAAAGACTCAGCTCACTCATAGATAATCTGCACCATATATAGTCTATTATACCGAAAAACTCTTCTCAACGAAGCTCGCTTGGCTGAATCCATCCGAATCGTCTCTACATATCGTCAAGACTCCCGCAGCTTTTGAGGTATTTATTCCAAATGGGTCCTGAGTCAACTAGAAGTCAGTCAAATTTTACAGCAGAGTACAGACGGCGCGTATTGGCATTCTGAGCGGGGCATTGGGAGTATTGGTCCTCATTTGTCCGGAAAAACTAGCGACTACCAACGAAACCGATACTGCATCACGAGATCGAATTTTTTCAAGGATCATGTTCTAGAATCGAAGCGAGCTGCCACATGCCTTATTTGATTAGACTCGACGTAAACTGAGTATGTATTTAGCCAAGACGCGGCTCCACTAAACGGCCGTTTGGCTTTTAATCTTCAGTGCCATATCTTCAGAAGCTAGCCAATATCCTATTTTTCAGGGTCGATGAAGCTGCATTTGTATGCGAGCGTGATGTCGACTCGAAAGCTCTCGTTTTGACTGACTAACCCTGGACAATTCACAACGCTTTCACTCGAAAGTGGTAACTGAAGCGATTAAGCGTGACTTTCACGTATCGGCGCCTTCAGAACATTCAATGATGCTGAGTACGTGCATTCTAAGGTCTATCTTTTATTTTAGCCGGCCTCGCTGTACATGAGACCGAACAGCACATTATGGAACTAACGAGGACAGCGGGTGCTAAAGCATGTGAGAAGCAGGATGGAAACCCGAACAGCATGGAAGTCCGCGGGTTTACTTGCTCGCGGAGGCCTAACAAGAGTAAATGATCCCCAACGTCAAAACTCACACTCGGCAGACTGTACACTAGATGTGGCAACTCAGTTTCTACAATCGATCAATCGCTGCGCTCCTGCTTGTTTAACGTGCTTTTCGCACTCGGGTGACCTCTAACTGGCTCAAAAGAGGTCACTGGCGTAAGGCAAAGCATATGTCTGGCCCACGACCGACAAGACATGCGGTCCCTCAACCAAGCTCTTTGCAGCCGCGGCAATAGTTTTAGCAGAAACCTTGCTTAGATCCTGCTTCGGGGCCAGCTCAGCAGCAAGCGTGTTCTCGGCCTCTGCGGCGGCAAACTTGGCCGATGCAACGGCCTTCTTAGCAACCTGCTCATCGACGCTCTTAGCAGCAGCTTTGATTGCCGCAACGGTGGCCTGCACGGCCTCGTTAACCGCCTGGGCACTGTTAGCACGGATAGCCACGTAGAATAGAGAGGCGTCCGAGAAACGGGCATTCTCAACACTAATCTTAGCAGGCAATGTATTCAAAACACCGAAGCTCGGCGACCACTTAACGTTGCGTCCGCCAAGAATGTGCTTGAGCGCCTCGAGGCATGGCTTGGAGCTTGTTGGGAACGCAAGCACAGCGGCCTGTTCTGCCCCGCTTCGCTTCACACGGAACTCTCCAGAATGGAACTGGGATTTCTGCGCGCTCAAGCTGCCTTTACTGGCCAGACTGGCGAAGTCGCTGCCGGCAAACTGCTCCAGATCGGCAGCAAGCACGTTGCGGCCAAACAGGCGCAGGGCAGCCGGGTCGAAGGCCTTCTCGGCGAAACTGACGACATTATCGAGAGTGAGCGGGGTCTCGGGGCTCACGAGCACGGGGTTTGCCAGCCCAGAGCGGAATGCGGCCTCGTATGCGCCCTCAACTGCAAGGTACACCGGGTCGCTACGACGCTGAGCAGCCTCGGCCTGCGCCAGCGGCACGACCTCCTCGGAAAACTCATGTGGCTTGAAGAGTGGCCTCGAGACAGTATCAGCAAGCGCCTCAACAAAGTAAGGCAGGTCCTCGCGCAGGAACCTAGCGGTGAGCACTAAGTCTTCCTTGCCAAGGGCCGCAGAAACAGAGCCGCCAAGCAACTCGGCCTCGCGCTGCAGCCTCAGTCCTGAGCGGGCCTTTGTGTCCTTGAAAGCAAAGCGCTGCAGCAGATGTGCCACGCCTGGCGCCTGCTCGAAGCGAGACCCGGCTTTCACGATCAGCGAAAGCTCGCTGACACCCAGATTACCTTCCACGGCAGACGACGCGATGTGCCGGCGTGCCGCCTGCGCCGCGTGCGCTACTCGAAGGCCTCGAACTCTCAACATTTCTCTGTCAATGTAAAATGAGATTCAGAGTTGATCTCGAGATGCTTAGTGGTCATCAGCCATTCCTGCGTCCTGTGATTCGTGGAAGATGAGTTGTCACGTGAGAGGGCTGAGTTACAGGAAACGGTTTTGAGGGCTATACGCGAATGGTCCTGTGGGGGGGGAAAGCAGAACAGGCGACGGCGGTTTAATATTCTGGAGAGGGAATTATGAAGTTATATAGAGGTAAAACTGGAGAAGGATCTGTGCTTAGTGTGGATTCAGTGTAATAGGTTTGAGCCGAGAGGGGGGCCAGTAGCTGTAATTGCAGACTTGAATAACGGGAAGCTTTTATAGTTATCGCAGAGTTGTTCACTGACGAAATGCCTCAATTGAAGCACTGACGGTGTTCCCTGCTTGCTCCGATTCTCATCTTCAAGATATGGAACTATTAAGTCGGGCTAGGTGAAGATAACCATGTAAATCTACTTGAAAGGCGTGTACAATACGAAATAAAGCACAAATCAGGCCGGCACAAATTAGGCCTGCACGTTACACTCAAATCTCTGATGGACGCGTGATCACAAAGACTGCTCAGGTCATACTTACCATGAAGCGGTACCCCAAAGCTGATTTACGTCAACCAGATTCATACGAATCGATTGTGCTCGATACGTATATTCTTTTCGTTTCGAATTCCACAAAACTTCGGAATTTGAATCGATTAAATGACGGTCGACTTCATTGAATAATTTCTGGAGGGCCAGGGTTGTCAAGACTTTCCATGGTCACGCCGGCCCTGGTAGACCTGGTTTTTGTGCTGTATGAGGACCTCTACGGCCGGATTGGTGCGCAGATTCTGAAACTGCTGCTATCAAAGGGCCGCTGTACTGCACCTGAGATCGCCAAAGCCACGGGACTCACCGCCACGGCCGTTCAAAGATCTCTCGTTAGCCTCGTGACAAACCGCTTTGTGCTTTTCTGGACAAAAGGCAACCGCACGTTCTACTTCGGCAATTGGAAAAGATCCTATTCCCTGCTATGGATTGGCCAGTTGGTTGCTCAGGCACCTGAGTCTCACCGACATTCTCTACTCGAAGCCGTTGTAGCTGGCATGTTGCCAGAATCCCCGGTCGCAAAGTCGCTCGTAGATGCCCAGATTCTTCAACAAGCCGTTGAATGGGAGTGCTGGCCCGAAACGGAGCTGCTGGCCAGCATCGAAGGTGAGAAACAGCACGAGGTCCAGCACAACCCGGAAACGATGGGAAAAAGCGAAGCTGCGAAGCGTCTCCAGATCACCGTGGATGCCCAGCGCGAACTTCAGCGAATAAAAGGTTCTGAAAAATCGCCAGAAAATTCCCCACGTCTCTACGAGGTCAATTGGAATCGGTTTCTGGTTGAGAGCCGCCGACACGAGCTTGTTGACTTCACTGCTCGGACAATTGGTAGCATTACCGCACAGGTATATGGTATTTTGCTGAGACTCAGTGAGCCTTCCATTGAGAACACGACGGCAACGCGTATCCCCACTCCAGAAACGTGCGTTACGACTCAACAGATTACTTCTGAGCTTTCGGAGCCGCTTATATCGCAGCTAGCGAGCGTCTTCATAACTCCTGGGGAGGTCAAAGAAGAAAGCAATGCTAAGCGCTTAAAAATGAACTCTGGGGAAGCTGCAAAACAGCCAAACAAGTACAATACTCCGCAGCTCGTGAATAAGCATCTTGATTTGCTTGTGGAGAGCAGGCTCGCCGCATTTGTACAGCGTGTGGGGAGCCGCCAGGGTGGTGAGTGGTTCGTTCCCTTTGACAAGCTTGTGGGGGATCTCAAGCAGCACATGTTTGACGAAGTCGTTGCGCAAAGCTTGGGCGAGCCAGCCGCACGGCTCATTCGCTGTATTCGCTCAACAGGAAAGCTGGATGAGAAGATGTTGGCCAACCATGCACTCCTGCCTGCACTTGAGATTCGGCACCAAATGAGCGCGCTCAGCTTTTATGGGTTTGCGGACATCCAGGAGCTCGCTCGCCCCAATGAGCGCAGTTCCTCTGCAGCTTCACAGAAGCGTAGTTTGTTTCTGTGGTACCATCGGCCAAAATGGGCATACGAGAGACTGTTAGACCTCCTCTACTCGCAAATTGCCACCTGTATCGCCAGCACTCAACAGCTTCGCGGCCGGCACGCGATTTTGTTGACGAAACTCTCTCGAGAAGATGTGCAAAGCGATATAAACCAGTTCCTGACCGAGCGTGAGCGCGAGGAACTCGCGGAGTTCAAGGACGCTGAAAAAGATCTGTACACCACCATTAACATGCTAGACCGACACGTTCGTATCTTTCGAGACTATTAATTGGCAGTTTGTGTGTAATTATACATATTGATGCATTTTTGCAATAAATTAGACTTGGATGCGACGGTTTGACCAAAACTTGCGTACCCCTACGGAATCCCCGTCAGGCTTCTCGCTCACGAACAAGGCTGTTCCTAGCGCGCCAGCATAAAAGATCGGCTTGTATTTGTGCGACACCCAGAATGCAGGCAGATCATCACTGTTGGCGCCGTTCGCAAGAACGCTCGTGTCCTCCACAACAGCAGCAGCAACTTCCTCCTCCTCGTCATCCTCGTCCGCGGCCTTTCCATCTCGGATTTGACGCTTCCGCAAAGGCTTATTGTTGCTGAAATCGATGGTCGCCAGCCAGCTGGGGCCCCAGATCCACACACGGTCGGGCTTGCCTATTCCGGTAAAGATACCATGAGCCGGCTCGCTCACGGAAAGAAGTTGTGGAGGCAAGCGGTTCTGATTTGTCCTGCTCCATGGTGTCAATTGGCCGGAGGTGGCATCGAACTCGACAATGTCCCGGTCCGATGTGGCTACTACGAGGTTTTGAGGCGCACGGAATGCCATAGCTGTGATCTCCGCTGGAAGCGATGGTAAGGATGCCATATGACGACCTGTGAGCGTGTAGATATCGACCAGCCGGTTGTGTCGCGCCAAAGCCACCAATCCGCCGCTCACCGCCAGCAGGGCAGTCCGGTTGGTGTAAGGTAACTTTTCAGTTACGTTTCTGTGCCTATTTTCGGACTCTGCGTCGTCAACGATCCGTACAGACTCGCCAGAGCCGGTATCATATACAACGCAGCTATCTGAATCGGTGACAACAACGAGCTTCTCCGGCTCTGCCCACCGTAGGAAACGAGCGCCAGACTCACTGTCCCAATTAGGCAAAGGCACTGGCACAACTTCAGAGCCGTCTATCATAAAGAGCTTCAAGCCATACAAGGTTCCCAGTGCGAGTAGCCCAAGCTCAGGATCAAAACACGCACAAGTAAGGTGTTCGTCGCCGGATACCTTGACCTTGGCTCTCAGTTGGCGGCCGGTATTTTGGCCCTCTTTGGGACCGCTGATCCGCCAGACCTGCGCTGTCTGCTCGTTCCACTCAACGATGTGATCGCCAGTGACCTCTGTCTGAGGCTTGAATCGGCAATTTGCGATCTTACGAGCCGGTCTCGATGCAAATCCAGCCATACTACTGACTACGAAGGTCGGTTCGAGACCTCCACTGATGAGCATCGACAATTTGCCGCTCTCGAATGGTGCCATGCAGCGAATGTCATTGGTGTGAGCAACTGTGCTGTTCATTATGGTCCATCTGCGGGATTTAAGGTCTGTCAAGCGAGCATTGACTATTTTCTGGTCAAGTCCTGAAGAGAAAAGCGACGTGCCATCAAAATTGGTGGCCAAGCACAGCACGTCGCCCTCGTGGGGTTGCAGGCTTTGTTGCAAACTCCATGTTCTGGTGTCCCAGATCTTCAAAAATCCGTTTGAGTCACCACTGGCGAGTTGGTGCGTGTTTGGCAGCGCCAGCACCGCCCAAACGACGGTTTCCTCTGCCTGACCGCCAGTCTTCCCACGTCTACGCTGCTTGTCAACTTGCAAAGTGGCAATAATACGAGATTGAACGACATTCCAGACGTAGAGCTTGCCATCGGACCCACCAGCGACGATTTCGACCGTGGATAGCCAGGCTAAACTAGCCAACGAGGTCTCAGCGCCGGTAAGTCGCTTTGAGAACTGTAACTCGCCATTGGCGATATCAAACAGTACTATAGAGCCAGTCTCAGTAGCCACAGCAAGTTGCTGCTTATCTGGCGACTCGCGAGCGGCCCAAATGACGCCTGCATCGCTCCGTGCAAATTGAGAGGGCAAACCTGAGGCCAAATCCCACTCGACAACGGTATCTGTACCGCCTACAGAGAACAAACGAGAAAGCCCATCGTTCTGATGGACCCAGCAAATGTCGTCAACAGTGCGGCCGCGTGCTCCAGGTAGCACAGTTTCGCACACGAATGCAAAAGGATTCCAAATTTCGATGTCACCATTCGACCGGCCAACAGCCAGTCGAGTTTCAGGCGGCGGCTGACATTTTGAGCCGAGTGAAGGCACATTGAATGCCATCGCAGTTATTCCAGGCCGTTCATAGTCCAGAAAGCGACATCTATGGACCGCAATCGACATTCTTATGATTCTGGTAATTTTTCAAAATAATTCAGGGCTAACCCTACACCTAACCGAATTTCTAGTTATATGCAATGCATGTCAAGCCAACAGTTTGGTATTTTCTAGAGAACTCCAAGTTTTATTTGTGCGCAAAATAATGATTTCTGAATTCTTTTTCGAGCTCAGTGTTTCATCCCTTATTCCTGGGAAATCCTTATATGAAGGTAAATTGAGCTGCATATTCTGACCTTGGAAATATAGGTACTATATTCATACGTAAACTATGTTACAACAAGGTCAAATTGACGTGAAGCTGTATGGTATATTTTACCCTTTGTGCGTCATATAAACTACCCAAGCGTATAAGCAGCCGAAATTCGAGGACGGGTGACGATGGGACGTCGAAACATCTACTGAATTTCAAATAGGCTGGGGAATCTGAGGTCGGGTCATCCACAATATACTTACTTAGACGACTGCACCTCTACCACTCAGTCGCTGCTGGTAACGCCTCAACCATGTCAGCTCAGCAGCCCAAGCCCCAAGATGAGACAAGAAACAGAATTCACACGACATGGCAATCAATACAAGCTTACTCAAAAGAGGAATCACAACTGACCCAGGCGATGAGGGAACACCAGAGCATCGACACGAGTGCTTCACCGAGACACTCCACCATCCGATTATGCCCCGACCTCGAGTACCAGATGCTGGAATGCTGGACATATCGGATTTCATCAACCGGGCAGACTGGGTTGGAAATATTTTTGGACCTCATGTACGTTCACTAGGCTTACCCTATTAGGTAGTGAGTTGCAAGTTTGGCATGCAGCCAGGCAGCCAAAGCTCTGAGTGTCAATCAGGCGCTGGCATGGACTACGTTTTTTGAAGCCCATGAGGGTATACTGATACTCGAAGTTGTGCACATCAATAGCGCCGACCGAATTTCCTAGACGTAAACAGTCTAATTATATACGCAATTCCTATGATGCTTCTTATTCAGGAAGCCTTAGTTATCTATAATTCGCACCTCTCATTCTACGTGGGTACAGCGTTTGTCACACTTGTTTTCCCTTCACAAAACAAGAACCCGAGGTTCCGTGATGGCTCCTCAATGAATTGGTGAATTAAGCCTCGAAACTACATCAAGCCACTATAACTTGGCTTTGCTACTGGTCTAACCCACCATGATACTCCTGTATGTACCCTTGAAGTGCCATCACTAAATACTGCTTTGTACTGATCTTGATATATAATAATTTTTAATACCATAAAACAGGACGGGAGAAATGGCCTAGCGGTGTCTCCTAGCTGCCACCCAAAGGTGTACCAGCTCTACAGCAGTTCAGAAATGGCCCGCTTAGCGGCGGAAGTAGCTTACTCAACCATGTGTTGGTTCGAGTCACCCACTGCACAAAATGTGTAAGGAAAGGCGAGGACGCGTCAGTTTGACAGCATGAGCCTAAAATTGAAGATGTAGAACGATGATTCGAACTTCTTTTTTTGATCAATTCTCTTGTGCATTGACCACTGTCCGAAATCAAAAATATTCGAACTCTTTTTTGCTGCAAATTCCAAGACGTTCAACATATCTAGTAGGTTATTCGAAACTTCCGTAGAGAGCTTAGGCGAATTTTTAGTGACTAATTAATGGCTTCTAGGCAGGTGCCTGAGTGGTGAGCAGCGACACGAGGTGAACCTCACTTCGCCACTGCAATGCTTCAGCTGAAGATCGCAATTAGTGAAATCAGGGATTTGGCACTTCATTGAGCTGACGAGGCTCCAGATTTTCGATAGAGGTTGTACAGAACACTAAGCTGCCAAGTTATCAAAAGCAACCCGATTAACAGTTATGAATCTAATATTTTGTTAAGAGCTTTCACTGGTTGGCACCCACCTGCTTGCCGTTTTCACAATCCTGGTACCAATAGCTGGACGGAATTGCACGGCAATAATTTTATCAGCTGTAGGGATTAAGGCTCTTGAGCAGGATATGTAATTTGCTTGTAAAGACAGATAGTTAGTAAATGACAGATAGCTGGTAAATGACAGTTAGTTGGTATTTGAGCAACAGCAAAAGCATTGCAGTAGTTCGAGTTCGACTTGAAAATCATGAAATGAGATGGAATGAGCAGGATAAGATGCGAGCTTATTTGGAGACCGAGGATAAACGTGCATGGGTCTACATTGACTCGGTAGCGCTACTTAGCAAGGTAGACTCTAGCAATGTACGTTTTAGCAAGAGGTCAACCCACCGAGATCGAGATATGAATAAGGTACGCCATCAGTCGTTATTACTTGGTAGTCTGATGGACCGAGATTAGGATTTGCCTGTCCTATTGCTACACTGTGATTGTCTAGGTCATGGAACACGTATGCCGAGCGCAGAAAGCAATCACCAAGTATGCTATGTCCTTTGCTCTGAGAGTTTGGCATAATGGCAAGACATAGGTCATAGGCATCATCATAGGTGCAATTGAACCATAAGTCAGAGGGAGGCACTCTGACCTCGACTCCATAGAAATCAAAGACCAAGTCACCTCCTGGGATAGTGGAGCCGGGAGCTTTGTACAATCCCAGTTTAGCATCCCAAATAGCACCATAACTTTTAGCAATCGCGCGTACTGTAGGGATATCCAAGAAACTGAAAAAACTACCAGAGTCGATGTTTGCCACACTGTAAAGCCCAAGAACTTTGAATGGGACTATAAAGCCTTTATCCACAGCCACATCGAACCGCTTGAGCTTTCCGATAAACCTGTTAGTATCAATGGCACCGAAAACTATATGACCCCTGGCGGCTTGTGTGAGTCCTAAATCCAGAGAATATGACGATGACTGAGTCAAACCCAGAGCTTTCAATCGTGCTGGGAAGTTATCATAGCTCTTTCCTCTTACTTGTTTCGTTCTGCTTTTATGGCCGATGCCAAACACCCCATACTTCAGATCATCTCCAGGGTCATTGTTAAGACCGAACTGCATATCAAGGTTAGCGCCACCCCAAGTTAAAGTATCTATGTAGTATTTTCCCCGGGCACTAGACCCATCCACGTAGCGGACCCGAAATTCATTTTCCAGCACTGTAGCAGTCTCACCAGGAGTGTAATGATAGGGAGCTCCAGATTCATTTCCATAGACCCAAAGATCAGCAGAGCCAGTATCCAGATATCCCTTTTGTTTCTGTCCACCAAGCCTGAAATGTACAAAGTAAGCGACTTTACCTCTCGTGAGCTTTTCAGGATAATAGGCGTCCGAGCTAATCTCCTTGATGGATGGTGAATCGGTGAACTCTCTAGTTATGGGTAGCGCGACAAACCCATCGCTGGCGAATGCGAAAGAGGCCGCAACGAAACAATTGATAATCAGCATTGGCTATCTTGGACTCGAGGTTGAAGTTATCGTGATGACGGATGTGTTCTTTATATACTATGACGTCTTACAAGTACTATGAGAGGGACACCAATGCTTATGTGCTCTGCAACCTGTTGTCCCGATCGCCATAAATAGCATATTATCGGATGATCTTGCAGACAAGATGTTCACGAGCACGACGCAAGCTACAAGCTAGGAAGTGGATAGATTGAAGATCTAGAATTTGCATAAGTAGCTTTACGTTTGAGATACCTCCATCAGACGTGAGATCTATAATTCTATCGTGATGATTGAAAAAACGAGCCACATATAGCTCAGATTGACTGAATTCAAAATACATACGCGCATAAATCGAGATCTGGTAACGAGTAGATTTAGTTCCAATTTGAATATCTTGTACTTTCATATAATCCTCGAGGAATAAGTCCTGGGAGAACAAAATCACATTTAGCTGCCTCATGGGTCTACGAAGATGCTTTGTGATTGAAAATAGAATACCGACCCTATCAAGATCTGACCAGTTTGAATAGAATCGTCGAATCGGGCAAACATACCCACGAAAAGTGCCGTGACCCTGATGTAATAATAGTCCCAAGGACCTGAACATGGAGAATTAAGAAATTCTCATAATAAGTGTGGAGCTTAGTTTCATGATTTGAGAGGGCAAAACGCAAAGGTCAGATTTAGATCTCAGCAGCTTGGTTTGAAAACTCGATTTTACTTTGAAGCTCTGATAACCGGCCGATGTAAATCGTTTTCCAACAAGAGCATGTATATACTTCAACAGATTTATGACACTGGACACTTCGTGTGTCTGAATACTTAAAATGGCCCCATCCCGAGGATCAGGTGCGAGCGCATTAAACTTAAGCATTAAAACGAATGGGTGAGGGTAAACCGCCATGTTTCTATTTCGACATCGCCGACATAAAGTTGTCCAAAGCGCTCGAAATAGCCTAAAAGACGCTATACCCAAACTGATGCATCAGTTAGAAGTTGCGATTGAGAAAATTGAAAGCAATGACACAGTATACGCCCGTCAAGATCTAGCCAAAGTGCTCAAAGCTGCGACCGACGCCCACCTCAGCCTAAAACTTGGTAAGCTCCGGCCACAGAATCTTGCCATTCTGAAGTATCTGAATCCTATTGACAGCACTGCTACAAACTTTTCCGCGTGCTGCCTACGAGTGCTGGAAAGAATGGAAACCGCCGACCCGATATTGCTGCCAGTACATCGAGCAGAGCTATTAGGAGTGTTCATATACCTCTTGAGCCGACTCGAATCTCTCAAATAGCCTTCGTGCATAGCAACTATCTGCCAACATAGTTCTCCTACCGTCCAAACCCGGGGTATGGGCATGCAAGTAAGGGCGAGCGACTAGGGTTAGGCACCAATTTAGGGTCGTGCCAGTGAGGATCGTGGGAATTACTGGCGATATGACGTCGCCCCTAGCCCTCAAAAATATTTCACCCAAAAATTTCAGGCTCATTGTAGGCCTCGAGGAGACCGCAAATCCAGTCCTTCACTGCTTTTAAAGCCCGTTTTTTTGTTGCGCAGGAAATCAATTGCTTTATATTTTAGCATCCATGGCATCCTGTTCTGACGACGTTGTCTGGCAGGTCATCAATCACCAGTTTTGCGCATTTAAGATTACAACCCCGCAGGAGGATTCTTTCTGTCGCAACGAGTATAATGTCACTGGCGTTTGTTCCCGCATCACCTGTCCTCTTGCCAATTCACAGTATGCTACCGTTCGTAACATCGACGGGCAGATTTTCCTTTATATGAAAACAGCCGAGCGATCGCACCTTCCGAACAAATGGTGGCAGCGCGTTCTGCTGTCTAAGGACTACACAGAGGCTCAGGAACAGCTCGATGAGCATCTCCAGTACTGGCCTGAGCGACTAGTTGACCGGTGCAAGCAGCGTCTAACTCGATTGACCGAAGTCCAGCTCGCTGAGCGTAGGCTGGCTATGCAGCACGACGAACGGCATTACACGACTAAATCGTCGAAAGTGAAGCGGAGAGAGTCCTCGCGAGAGCGCAAGGCACTGATAGCCGCCAAGCTTGAACGCGCGATCGAGCGTGAACTGCTTGATAGACTCAAATCAGGCGCTTACGGTGATCAGCCATTGAATGTCGATGAGGCTGTTTGGAAGCGCATAATGAAGAGCGAACGGGCTGAAGTGGCAGCTGAGGACGAAGCAGAGGAGGAGCGTGTCGGTGAGGTCGAGTATGTGGAGGACGAAGACGAGTTAGACGAGGATTTAGAGGACGTAGAGGATATTGATCAGTGGCTTGACCAGGCCAGCGGAAGAAGTGGGGATGACAGCAGCGAGGAGAGCTCGGAAAACGAGGACAAACCCGCCAAGCCCAAGCCGCGAAAGCGTGTGCACGCACAGAAACCGCCGACTAAGAAACGCAACATGGAGTTTGAGTTCGAGGAGGACCGGCAAGTCGCGCGGGCGTGACGCCGCTTATTATTCTTTTTTCCATAGAACTTTCGCTTTTGCATGGTGTACTAATATTCTAAGCTAACTAACTGTGTGCGCGGCTGATGGTGGCTGGTTCGAGATTTGTTCGGCAGTTTGCCGAATGTCTGTCGCGACCACTGTGGGAACGGCAACCCAGTCGCCCTGTGCGCTGAGCGTACGCAATTGTAAGACGCTGTGCGTCGTCGAAGGGACCCGCGCTTTCAGCTCTATGGGGCCCGGCTCCGCGCCAGCATGATCGGTGACAAATTGGCACAGCAGCTTAGTAGCAGGCGCACCGCGTCGCACAACCTGAGGTGCACTGAAGCGCCAGGTCACTCGCTGCTTTTCCCGCGAAAACGTAGCCACTGGTTTTGACTGCGCAGCATGAGCCTTGGCCGCTCCGCGTATACTCACCGCGATGGACAGGTCGGCAATCTCGACCTCATCTCCTCCAACAAATAGATCACTTAGTTGGAAAGACAGTACAAGGCGCACCGTCGTGCTGTCAAATCGCCAAACAGGCGTCACCTTCAAGGGCACGCGCCCCACCGCACTATCGGCTGTATACTGCAAGAGCTCCTGCGGCGCACTGAACGACGCAACAGGCACGTCAAAACTCAGGCTCGATGTCTGCTTGAGAAGCGAGCTGGGTATCAATTGTGCGTGCGGATCTGCGAGCAAGATACCCAGAACTAGTGAGGGCTGTGCCGGTGGCGCACCGTTGATCTGTGCCAGAGCTTCGCCACGCACGCTGCTTCGAACGAGCACCTCACCCTCATACTCGGCCTCAATATGCTCAACAGCGGCAGCAACAAGCCCCTCGGCAGAAGGGAGTGGGGGAAGCACTGGGGCACGAGCCGATGTAAGTGATGCCATTGATGTGTTGGCCTGCTCAAAGCCGCTGATACCAACCTGTGAGTTTGTCGCATTGTGCGAAAATGAAGAAAACTGTGGCGTGAATTTTGCGGCAGGAGTCCAAAACTGCTCCGGAGAATTGCTTCCCTGAGCATGAGGAGTTGCAGGAATCGTTGGAAGGGGACCAAGCTTATCAGTGGGCAAGTACGCCTCAGAGTCGTGCACAAACGAGTTGCGGCCTGACTCTGGGGCCAAAGGCAGACTTGTGAAAACGTGCGAATTCACGCGAGCATCCCGTGGGGCTGGGTTTTGACTCCCGACGCGGTGCGTCGAGCTTGTCGACGGGGTACGATTGAGCGAATTCTGTCGGTGCACGCTCCTTGCAGGTGGAGGTGCAGGAGCTTCGTGGGTGGCACCCACAGCACCGAAATAATCATCATGCTGTTGTCTTAGCGGGCTAGACGATCGCACAGTTCTGTTCTGACGCGCTTTCGTGGGCGTTAATGGAGCGATTTCGCCAGACATCATTGCTGGAACAACGCCGGGTGGTGCTACATTGGAGCCGTCAGAGACACTTGAAGGGACGCGATGCGAATCTCCAATATGCGGCGCACTGCCATTGGCAGCGTTCCCGAAACTGCCAGTTGGGATAGGACCGGTTAAAGCGCTGCCAGGTGCACTATTAGCCCCACCATTAGTGACCCCATTATAGCCATACGCAGGCGAGGGATCAGCAGCCGCACGAAGCGGCGACTTGGGGGCATCTGCACGGCGAGGAGATGAAGGCGCGTAGAGATCTGGCCTCGACGAAGCGGAAGACTGCGATTGGAGACTCAGCTGCGAGTGCTGGCGTGGACCAAAATCAGGGGGTAACGTTAGCGGATTGGCACGTTCGTCGATGCCTCCGGATCCGCCTCGAACAGGGGATTGGGAGCGCTTTTTTCGCCCAAAAATCGAACCAACTTTTGAGCGTAGATTGCTACCTGGAGACTTTGAGCCCCCCGAAGATCCTTGAGATCCGGAATTAGAGGAAGAACCTGCACCCAGGAAAATTCTGGACGCTCGTCTTCGTACGGTTGAGTGGCTGCTTTGACTAGCCTGGCTAGCTTGGCGAGATCCCACAGTAGGTGCGGATGCAGCAGCAGCAGAACCCGCAGAGTTATCATTCGCAGATAACGAAGGAGCCACCCCAGAAATGATCTGCGCAACATATGAAGAAATATCGTCCTGTGGCTCGTAGACTAGCCACGCCTGCATTGCACGCTCGGCCGCAGATGTTTGTGATTGCGCGCGGTCGACCTCAACTGTAGTGAAGCGCACCAGACTGTTTTTGATATTTTCCAAGCGAGAAACATCGAGTTGCTGAATTTGCGATATGGGGCCCCCCGTCAAGCTAGGGCTCGAAGAAGTCGTGCCCCGCGAGAGCTCGGCAAGCGCAGACTCTGCGCGACTATAGTATGCATGTTCCCGAATTGGTCTTTCGGCCTCGATCTGCACGCGCTTGGCCAAATCTGTGGTTAAACGGCACTGCTCGGCCACGAGGTAGGCGATCCGTTGCCATGGCTCCGCCAGAGTTCCGAGCTCTTGCTCATTCACAACGTGCTTAGCGAGAAAGCGCTCAAGCTCGGCCCCATGGCGCTTTTGGAGTTGCGCGTAGTCCTTAATCCAGTCAGCGAGCTTCTCGGTGACCAGCTTGCCGTTCAGGGTGCGCGCACGCAAGAGATCTGCCCCATGACGCGGGGCGTTTTTGCTGATGGCCTCTGAGTAGCTAGTATCGCCCATTCCGGAGTCTTGCCGTGCGATTCTGTTCTTGAAATCACCTTTCGAGAGCTACAGCGGAAATTTCAGGCCGCGCCGTTAATACAGGAAACCAAGCAAATCGTAGGGGATGCTTCGTGGAGGCAGGGTTATCGCTGAGTCATACTTGCGCTTCAACCCGATTGGGAACATCGTTGAGAATTCCTGGGGCCGATAAACGAGTCTTTTTACAGCATGCGGAAGTAGCGAAGCCTATGTTCTTATAAACGAGAAGTTGCCTAGGTTATTACTGAGCTATCAATTCCAAGGAACTGGAAGGCCATTAGGGATCTTTTCGCACTTCGATGCACCGAGCCTCCGCGGAGATAAAATATCGAATTCTTTGAGCTTATCGGAGGCAGCTTCTGTATGCAGCAGCTTCTATGTGTGTGCACGCTGTCGGGTCTAATTTGTTTGTCAAACGCTGCAGATCGTTAATTTTCCGCGATGTGTAAATGAGCCATATTGCCCTTGCCCAAGCTCACGGTATGACGGACTTCATCCCATGTCAGTTGCATGATTCAATGAGACATCGACAATGACGGTGACCCAGTTAAACAACTTCTATTACATCATGGGCTGAGGCTAACCCAACAACCTCATTTCGGTACATGTCCGCTATCAAACGAGCTCTTGCTCTGCGTGCTCCCAGTTCCAAATGGACCCGCACGGAATTAAGGGAGATTTACGAAACTCCGCTTATTGAGCTTGTTTTCAAAGCGCAAACTCAGCATCGGCAATGGCAGGACCCGACAAAGGTCCAGCTGTGCACTTTGATGAATATCAAAACCGGAGGCTGTACCGAAGATTGCAAATACTGTTCTCAATCATCTCGACATGACGCTGGTGTCAAGGCAGAGAAGCTGGTGAGTGTTGAAGAGGTCGTTAAGGAGGCATCAGAAGCCAAAAAGAACGGCTCAACTCGCTTTTGTTTGGGTGCTGCATGGAGAGACATGCATGGAAGGCGTAGCGGGCTGAAGCGGATAGGTCAAATGGTCAAAGAAATCAATAACATGGGGATGGAATCGTGCGTGACTTTAGGCATGGTGACTGAAAGCCAGGCTAAGGATCTCAAGGATGCAGGCCTCACTGCCTACAACCACAACATTGACACATCCCGCGAGCACTACCCGAAAGTAATTTCCACTCGCTCTTATGATGACCGTCTGGAAACAATCGAGAACGTCTCGAGAGCTGGAGTTCAGGTTTGTACGGGTGGGATCCTTGGCCTTGGTGAGACTGTAGAAGATCACATCGGGTTTTTGCACACACTCAGCAATATGACACAGCACCCAGAGAGCGTTCCCATCAATAAACTCATCGCGATAAAGGGAACAGCTATCGTTGAGGATCTCAAGGAGAGGCCGCCACTTTCTTTAGATTCGATTGTGCGCACCATTGCCACAGCTAGGCTTGTGATGCCCCGGTCCATTGTGCGACTTGCGGCGGGGCGGTACACGATGAAAGAGCATGAGCAATTTTTGTGTTTCATGGCGGGTTGCAATGCCATATTCACGGGGAAAAAGATGCTCACCACGCTTTGCACCGGCTGGGATGAAGATAAAGCGATGCTTGAACGATGGGGCCTCACCCCTATGGAACCTAAAGTCACTCCCTCGAAAGATATCGAGCGTTCGTTGCCGCAAACCTTGTAGCCAGTACTTGCTAGTATGTGTGCAGCTCCTACTACGAGTTAGCATATGTGCAACCTCAAAAGTGGAAAACTAGCAGTATACAGCGACACTTACTCGAACCAATCCACACCAACTTGGTCTCGCTTGCTCAGCAGTTTCACTTAACTCAGTATTGGCCGAGGAGTCAGTAAGAAATTGATAGAGAATCAATACATAGCGATGAGATTGAGTTCTTCGGAGTGCTCCGCTTACTGCGTGTCCATCTTATGATCACTGCATGAAGCTCTTTGGTGAATTATTACATCATTTTATAAGATTTTGAAACCTGGTGTCAATTCTCAGATATTTTGCTCTCATTTCTTGGGTCTCGTTTCTTGGCACTAATATCGTATCTGATAGCCGATATGCATCTCCGCGGGGCGTCTGGGTTGGGGTTGGGAATTTCCATGTAAAGGGAGAAGGCGGAGGATTCAACGCACGCTCACAAATCAACTAAAAGGAGTAAACAAAACAATTCTGTATCCAAGGATGCATGCCCAAGTTTTTATCTCCATGAACGGTCCCTCTCGTGTGTCGAGGTCGTGCTTATCAGGGCAGGGGTTGACAGCTCTGATAAGCACAGCACATAAGTAGGCAACCACAGCTCAGGTTTCTAGAAGCAGAAATTGGAAGGCATGTCACTCTCTTCTGCACGATACGGCAAAGCCAACGTCAGGCTGTTAAAGGTCAGAAAGGACCCCCAGAACCCTGATAAACAAGATGTTATCGAGTTGAGGGTGCGGTGTTTGCTCGAGGGCGATATTGAAACCTCATACACGAAAGCGGACAATTCTGTGATTGTTCCAACCGACACTGTCAAACAAACTACTTATATTCTGGCCAAGAAAGGCGAGGTTTGGCCTGCAGAGTTGTTTGCTGCGCGGTTGGCCAATCACTTCGTCTCGACTTACTCACACATTCACGGAGTCTATGTCGACATTCAGCAGGCTCGCTGGTCTCGATATAACGTGCAAGGCAAGCCGCATCCGCACTCATTTATCCAGGATGGCGCAGAGCAACGTATTGTGTCTCTGCACTACAAGGAAGGAGGCTCTTTCGACTTAACAAGTGGAATTCAGGGGCTGACAATCCTCAAGAGCACCGGCTCAATGTTTTATGACTTTAATGTCGACGACTACACGATTTTGCAGCCAACAAAGGACCGTATTCTGTCCACTGATGTGAATGCAAGCTGGAAGTGGTCGAAGCACCAGCTTGGCTCTCTTTCCGCCGTAGAAAAATTTGCCAGCTCTGGCGTATTCGACAAGGTATTCGACATGGCGCGGAACCGTACTTTGGAGACGTTCGCACTTGAAAACAGTGCAAGCGTGCAGGCGACGATGTATAACATATCTAACCAGATTCTTGCGGCGGCGCCAGCGGTGGACTCGGTGAGCTTTGCGTTGCCCAACAAGCACTATTTCAACGTCGACCTCTCTTGGCACCATGGACTGAAGAACACTGGGGCAGACGCTGAGGTTTATGCGCCGCAAACGGACCCGAATGGGCACATTGAAAGCACCGTATCACGAGACAACGCGAAGCTTTAATTGACCAGTTGACTGCCCATTGATAGGTGTTTTTGGCTAGCTTGGTCTGGCCGAAGTTGCCATATCGACGTTCGGAGGCTGACCCATACAGATATCAGAATAAAGTCGCGCCAATCTTGGTAGTTACCTGGTTGTGCCTGCCAGTAATATATGCTTGTATGAAAGATTAAGTATAAGCAACTATACAGTGAAACTGTGAATGGCTCATGAAATTAGTTGTCGTCTATTTGATAGCACTACTACATGGATAACCGTGGTTATTCTAGAGCAAATGCAATCGCTTCAACATTGCCCAGAGCTTCTATATGCTACTCAAGGTGATCTTTGCCAGCTAAATTAAGGCCCTTGAAGCTCAAGAAGAAGCTGACGAGACCTACCTGTTTCTAAACCAATTCTACAGATTTGAATCTTACACTGCAATACAGAAGCCCCTATAAGATGAGCTTGAATGGAGCATCAATGCTAAACCCATCTGTCTACTGGCCATAATTTGCATCTAAATAATAAATAATTTGCTTTTCCAAAAAGAAGCTCACGAGATTTACTTGTATCTGAACTAAATTCTGGAGCTTTGAATTTTACGCTGCAACACAAGGGCTCTTGTTAGATGAGCTTGAATGAAGTATCAATGCTTTACCCATCAGTCTACTGGTCATAATTTGCATCTGAAATAATTATGAAGTTGCGCTTTCAGGGAAGAAGTTCGCGAAACTTAGTTGTTTCCAACCAAATTCTGCAGCTTTGAATCTTACGCTGCATCAAAGAGGCTCTTGTAAGTTGAGCTTGAATGAAGCATCAGACGCTGAAATTCGAGTGCCAAGCTAAGCCCATTAGTCTACTGACCATGATTTGCATTTAATGTCATAAATTGCATTTCCAATAGAAATGCGATACGAAACAAACCTATTGCTTAAGTGTAGAATCCTAGGGTTTAGACCGTTTGTTTTCCAGCGCGGAGAAAACTCACTCCGAACACTCGATTTTAATATTTTCAAGCATTGCTCCGAGATCGAGTCAAATGCCCGTAAAATTCGAGTTATAACCGGATTTAAGGCATTTTCTCATAACCCCACAAGAAAACCCTACCCTTCTGCATGGCAGGATGCGGCCGCGCCTAGTACCAGGAAAAGTAGCTAGCAAAGGCTGCAGCAGAAAACTCAACCTACAAACGAGCTTTGCAGCTGTTTCTGGCTTGTTTTTCCCGGAGTCATCTCTCAGAAAAGCTGTCTCTTCAGCGCTGCAAAGTTCGGCCGAGGGCAGGGGCAAAATCGGTATAGCCTGAATTTCACTCGCCAGGCTGACTTTTGAGCATGCCCGGCCCGCCTGGACACGATAGGCGCGCGCCGCGGGATAAGCGCAGCTGGGACTACGTGGTGAGGTCCGGCATTGCTGGCGGGCTTGCTGGATGTGCGGCAAAGACGCTCATTGCACCCTTGGACCGGGTCAAGATTCTATTTCAAACTGGCGAACCGCAGTTTGCACGCTGGGCTGGTACCTTTCTGGGCCTTCCACATGCCGCGAGATACATTTGGGTGACGGAAGGTCCCTATGGTCTTTTTCGAGGCCATTCTGCGACTCTGGTTCGCATTTTCCCCTATGCAGCGATAAAGTTTGTAGCGTACGAGCAAATCCGTTCATCGCTCATCCCCTCGCGCCTCCACGAGACACATATCCGTCGCTTTGCAGCTGGGTCGCTGGCTGGCCTTGCCTCGGTTGTTTGTACGTACCCGCTCGATGTTATTCGTGTGCAGCTTGCATACACCGGTTCGAGGCCAGAAGTCCAACATGAAAGGCACCGGCTCGTGCATACCGTGAGAGAAATGTGGTCTCGAGGAGGCGCTGAAGGCGGTAGAGTATTTAGCCGAATCGCGAACTTCTATCCCGGGTTTGGCCCGACGCTTTTGGGTGTCATCCCCTACGCAGGTGTGAGCTTCTTCGCTCACGATATCGGCCACGACATTTTTCGGTCGCATATGCTTCGAGGTATTGCCGTAAATAGCAGCCTCAAGTGCGAAAATGGGCGCAGCCCGTTGAACAGCTGGGCAGAACTGCTCGCTGGCGGGTTCAGCGGTGTAATTGCGCAGACTGCCGCGTATCCCCTCGAGGTTATTCGCAGGAGAATGCAGGTAAGCAAAATCAGAAATGCTGCGCGTCTGGGGCTGGTCGAGACGGCCCAACGCATCTTCCGAGAGCTGGGTTTCCGGGGGTTCTTCATCGGGCTGTCGATCGGGTATATCAAGGTAGCCCCGATGTCGGCGTGTAGTTTTTACGTGTACGAGCAGGCCAAATACTGGCTCAGTATTTGACTGCAACACTGCGCAGCATTGTACTGTGAGGGCCCTCTCCAGAGTTGAACGTTACGAATATTTATGACATTCCATCAGGCAGAAACTGCAAAGTGTGCGGATTTCTTCCCTGCTACTTGTATGTATTTATATCCATGGTGAACGCCATCTAATACAGATATATTTTTTGGATGTTCCTTTCATTTATAGTTCTGACCTGCATCTCGGCGGACTTTATCAATCAATTAACTCGATATTGCATATACCAGCGATCGAGCTCGAATCTCTGCTGTACCTCGCGGAGCTGTTTATCAGTATATACCTCGGACAGAGGTCTCTTCTCTATAAAAACAAGTTTCTCGTGCCTCTCCTGTTCTTCCCGCGTCACAGGCACCATGTTATGAATATCCGCGGGTAAAGTCGGATCCCACAATGTGAGCTTTTGGCGCGAAAAGTCGCCATTGAGCGTCTTGCCCCGCCAAACTTCTTCAATGAGGTACTCAACCTCGTCCAGGTTAGTGCAAGTGACCTTCGTATTGAGCTTCAGACGCGTGCACTGCGCATTAGCACTTCGCAACATCGAGTCGTACAGTTTGTGACGATTCTTGCCTGCCATCGAGTATCCGCCCTGAACTGGGTCGAAGACGCTGTTATAACCGCTGATCTTGCAGAGCAAGTGTGAAGCAATGGTGAGTCCAAACATTGCGGGAAGGGGGCCCAGAACAGGCAGAATACGGACGCGGAAGTCCTTGAGAACGCTGAGTTCAGAAACATCGCCCTCTTTGACCAGATCATCCTCGATCTCGAGCAGCTTCGCCTTCTCCTTGCCAGGCTTCTCCGTTGAGTAGACGGTCGCAATGCCAGTAGTGATGTTCTTCGACCTGAGCATGATTCTCACCGTTCGGCTCAGAGGATCTTCGTACGTTTGACTGATGTCTCCAACCATAATTCTGGTCGGGTCTGCTTTGGTGCCCGCACCCATTGAGGAAATGACCTCGATGTTGTTAAACTTACAGTGCGCAAGCAGGTCTACCTTGGTTTCGAGATTGTCGATGCAGTCGACAACGTAGTCTACTCCTTCGAGGAAGGCAGGACCTACATCAGCATTCCACAACGAGTTAATGGGCACAACTTCAACCCAGGGAGCGACCGAACGGCAGAAGTTTGCCAGACATTCAACTTTGGAAGTGCCAACATCGGCCAGAGTAGCACATGCGTGTCTGTTGAGCGAGCTGAGACTGACCTGGTCGAAATCAATGATGATGATTTTGCCGATCCCGCTCCGCACAAGCATCAATGCTGCCCAGGAACCTACACCCCCAACACCGACGACAGCGACGGTTGCCCGGCGCAGTTTCTCCATGCCCTCGGGTTTCAGAAACGCCCTGGTGCGAGCTTGCTGCTCATCAACGATCTCCTGCGCATAACCCCGCGGAGAACAGGTTCCAGAGTTTGATTTTTTGGCAGAGCGTTCGTAATGGGGCACTCCAATGAGCCATAAGGTTGCAGCTGCAGAGACGGCCGCGGAAACGGCAGACGCAAGAACGACTGCCTGAACAGGAACGCGCATAAAATTTTCCCCTGGCCCGAACCCACTCTAACGGTGCTTTATTCAGTTCAAAAAAATTATGTTAGACACAAAGAAATCAGAGTTATTTCCACGAATAGATGGAGGTTTGGTGCTCTCGAAGAAGTTTCATCGAACCATCCTGAATTCGTCTCAGAAATGCATTGTGGACATTAGTGTCGCATAATGGAGAAATAATAATGTTAGACGTTAAGAAATCAGAGAGATTCGCACGATTAGATGGAAAATATGGCGACGCTCGAAAAAGTTTTACTAAAACATCCTGAAGCCATCCCGGAAATGCATTGTGAATGAAAAAGACATTAGTCTCGTATCATGGAGAAACAGTAATGTTAGACACTACAAAATCAAAGATATTCGCACGATGAGATTGAAAATATGGCGAAGCTCGAAAAAGTTTCACTAAAACATCCTGAATTCGTCTCTGGAATACATTTGGAGTGAAAAAAAGACATTATTGTCGTACATATTAACAAAATAAGCTCGAAAGCTCGGCTGAAGGCGTAGAAAGGCATGGCAACTAAATGTATGTGAGATATGAAACTAAAAGCCAAACAGCTTTCTCATGAATGGTGAATTCAGTAAAGTGCTCAATTCCAGCGGATATCCAACAAACCATCCGCTGTGATGTGTATTATGCAAAAATGCTAGTCCTTCTTCTTGAACTCGCCAATGGCTCCGTTGACCGCGTCGGATCCCAAGGTTGCGCCTGCACCGAACATGACGGCCTGGCCGAATTGGTGCGCTGCGTTATGCATGAAGCCGTGCTCTTTGGGTTTCTGAGGTTGCGGATCCTTTTTCTCCGGCATGTTACTGAGGAGGCGTGTGATAGAGGTTGAGCAGCCTCGAAACGAGCGTCATATAGACAGCATCTGCGCAACTCTCCGCTTGCCATGGGTTAGGGCGTTGGACGGTTTGATTTGCTAGGTGGCGTGACCTGCGGCCTGACGTCATGTTAAGCCACCAGGGCCGAACACAGCCCGAGAACCGCGCAGAATCAGGGATCGATGCTTCAAACGAACGGAATTCCCGGCAACTCCCAATGATGGCAAATCACGTAATAACACATCAGATTAGAAGATCTTGTTGATAATATCGGACCCAAGAGTCGCGCCGGCCCCGAACATCACCGAATCGCCGAATCGGCGAGCAAGATTGCCGAACTGGCCGTGATGGCCGCCTCCCTGCTGCTGCTGCTGGGGCTGCTCCTGCTGGGGAGGAGGCTGCTGATACTGCTGGGGAGGGTATTGTTGCGGAGGAGGCTGGTAATGCTGATACTGTTGGGGGGACTGATACTGCTGCTGGTACTGAGACTGCTGGTACTGGGGAGGGCCAGACTGCCACGAGGCAGTAGGAGGCTGGTACTGCTGCTTCTCATCGAATTTCTGAGGGTAGGAATTGGACGAGTTGCCGGTGTCGTTGGTAGGAACACTGGCAGGAGGTCTGCTGAAGGCCTCTTTCGACTCCGAGGCGGGCTTGACATAGTTCTTGGGGAAAACACCGACTTTCCCGGTACTGAGGCTCTTTCCTCGTGCCCAGTCGGTAGAGAGATGCTCCTCAACTTCAATTTTATCCCCGGGAGACAACTCAAGGTCATCCGGGGATTGCGGCTGGAACCGGTAGAGGGCTTCGACAACTTCGGGCATTATGGACTGGTTTCGCCTGCTTCTTTTAAGTCAATGCTGGTGTACAGCTGGACCTCTGTGGCACTCACTGGGAAGAAAGAGAAATGCCTTTCCCCAAGCGGGGCGCGAATGAAATGGACATATGGTTCCAGGGCTAGGTCGCGGTTTCTGGATCGGAAAACACATGCCTATTTTTTCCCTAAATTGAGCGAGAGCCTGCGAGGTTTGGAAACAGTCTAATTTGAGCATATAAAATATGGCATCGGATAGTTGACGAGCTGTATATAGACGCAATTAGAAACCCCAGTATTCACAGCGGGGTCTCATTGTGCTAGATAACACATAGTTGTTCATCTCACAGAACTCTCAAAAGTGTCGCTGATGTTTCGTAGCACTAATTCATTCGGATAGTCTGTATCCTTCAGAACAGCTGGGAACTGTTGAACAAGAGTCGGCTGGCCAATCATATCTTTGCACTTGAATCTGTGAGGTAATAATATTTGGAAAGCCTCAGAATCGTCCAACGTCCTATAATTATTGTCGTATAATACCGAATATCGTATGATAATCTCTGTCGTACGGAAACCAACGTTGTATGATAATTGAAGTCGCATGATAAGGCCGACACATCTCTGTATGATAACTCAGGTTGTACGGTAATTAGAATCGTATGCTAATTAATGTCGTAGGATAATCAATGTCTCGAGATAATCAATGTCGTAGGATGAAACATGGCGTATCTATGTCGTATGATAACCAATGTACCACTTATACAATGTCGCATGATATTGCCATAGGATAGCCAACAACTATGACAATTGATTTCGGTTTATAGTGACGTATGATTTCCAAATCAGTGAGATTTTCAAATTAGTGAGTCAATCAAGAATGAACTCGGGTAGGTGATCCCCAAATTAGTATGGTCTCCACAGCAGCTGATCCCCGAATTAGTAAAGTAGTCGAACCCAAATTAGTATGTGTTCAGATTAGCTGAGCCCCTAATTTAGTATGATCCCCAAAGTAGCTTGATCCCCAAAGTAGCATGATCTCCAAAGTAGTGAGTGATCTTCAAATTAGTATGATCTACAAGGAGCATACTCTCAATAGCCAAATAAATACTGAAATCTATATAAGTTGATATCGCATGTACGCCCGGTCTATATCAGCAAGCACGGCCGTCGAATTCCGTTGAACGACATGCTCCTGGAGCCTGTCAAGTACCTTATGCAGCTGCTGGCTGCCCAGAGTGCTCGACTTCAACGCTCGCCGGATCATGGCGACATGAACGGTGATTAAACCCACATCAATGTAGCGCAGCTCCTGTGCCGACTGCTGTGCGACGACATCGAGATTGCTGAGCGCAGTCACTACCTCCGACCGCTCATACTTGGCTTTGGCTGCCTCGGTGCCATAAACTTGGCGGAACAGCAACGCTCCAGCCATGCGCAACAGCCACCACAGAACACCAATGGCAGGCACCGCAGCTACAAGTCCAAAAACGAGCTGCTGACTCTGCAGAAGGTTATCGATGCCGGAGAGAGCCACCTCAAGATCAACTTTGCCCTTCTGAACTTGGATAAGAAGCGTCCGGATCAGTTTGCCCGTCACCAAGCTGGTCAATGGCGAGCCAATCTGCTTTTCGTATACTGCCATCACTGGGGAGAGGTCTCCGTTTGCTGCTCTCTGGCGAACTGTTTCGAGTTCGACAGCACTCAGCAATGGATTCGAATCTTTGGCGAATTCAACGACCATGCGTTCTAAGCTTGTCGAATCGCTGGCCAAACTTTCCTTCGCGACAAGCGCAACCTGCTGTGTAGGATCGTGTTTTATCGTCTTATAGATCCCCAGCAACGGATCGACTATCCAGTTCTTATAGAAGTCTTGTACAGTCTGCACCACATAGCTTTGCCCCCAATCCACTAGCATCGACCACGATCCACTCAGCTTCCATGCGCTTATCAGCGAGAGGGCAGCCAGGGGCCACCATCGCACTGCATAACCAGGGATCTGCGTCGAGACAGATTTGGGTTGCTCGTCCAGCACTCGTTGGAGGAGCTGGAGTGCCTCCTCTGGCGAGGCGCCAGTAAAGCTAGCGGTTGCGGCATGACCCTGGAGCGAGATACTGGCTATGCTGGCTACGAGATCGGCCGCGGACTCAGATTGGGCACACACCAGCCTTCCGATCTGTTCAGCTGTCTCGTTGCGTTCTCTTTCGAGGGCTGCTCGTCGTTCTGCACATATCGATTCGGCCCAGTGCGTCCAGAATGCCGAAAAAGCTCGGTATCTGCCAATGATGTAGGGAAGGACGCTCGAGTTGTTGGTTCCAAGGCTCTTCACGGCTTGCCAATGGGGCTCGACAATCCGGGCCAACATTGTCCCGATGTTCGCCGAAGAATGTCGATTGTAATATGCCTTGCGAAGCCCAGAAACGATCCAAAAGGGCCCGTTCTGTGCATAGAAAAGAGCCACACTGGCTCCCGAAACTGGCACTGCCGTCCAATAAGCAATGCCCTGCTCACAGGGAACTGCACGCTGTCCAATCAACCGGCGCACAAGCTGAGTTCTCACCGTTTCGGCTGCTTGGCCTACATCGTCCCAACTACCCTTTGACAACAGAAGCTGGTTGTTCCATACCTCCATAGTGTGAAAATGAGCTAAGAATTTACACAGCACTGATTAAACAATGTGCCGACAAACATAACATATTTAAGGTACCCACGAGAGCAAGATCCGGAAGCGAGCGCCCAGAAGGATTGTACATCAGGATCTACTATTCTAACGACTAAATAAATGCAAGGCATCTTGTTTTCGCCAAGATCGCAAAAAAACCTCCAGGCATGCAGATGGCATGTACGAAACCTGCAGGTTGTGCATTCCACGAGTCGTTTACCTCAGATCCAGCTCATCTCGATCTCATAGGGGGGCGCCACAAAGAACCCTAGGCTCCCTCTCCTCCCCTTGTAAAACGTGGGGTCACGTGTGGGTCACAAGTGTGTCAATGGCTGCGAGCTCAAGCCAATAGCAGAACCGCACGTGACATCAATTAAGTCAGGAGGGGGGAGTGGCTAACTAAAGCATTGAAGTGGCGAAGATACAGCCACGATGATAAGACACAGATGAAAGGCAGGGCTAAAATCTGTGGAAAAAAATTAGTGGAAGTGGCCCAAGTTAACAACCCATGATAGCTATCTCTCGAGTGTAAAGATATAAGCTCTAGGTAGCCTTCCCCGCTTAGCTAAGGTTATGTGGGCACGCATGCATGGCCCTAGCCCACAGCTTTGATCGATCTAGCTGTGTCAACTTTGATTTTCTCCATGCTGCCCTTGCCTTTGCCCCTTGCCCGGATCCATTGCTCGATAAGCATCTCAGGCAGCATGCTTACTGAGCTGGCTTACTGAGCTGGCTTTCTGAGCTGGCTCCTTGGGTCCAGCACCGTGATACGTCTGAGCCACTTCACATCTAGCGCCTGGGCTGCGAAGAACTGGCTATTACTACTTTGGTACTCCGGCACTGCGCTGCGGCAGCGTCAGCCAGGGACGCATTTAAGCCGAGCCGAGTATACTGGAACGTTCATTGAGGGACCAACGCCCCCCAAGCCCTCGCCCTCACAGAATTTTACTACTTGGCTCAAGCTTGCGAATATGCTTTTGAGCTCGACTCGAAAACCCCCCTTTAAGGCCCCAGATGACCGGCATGGCTCTGCATGCAGCTCGGGACATCGCCTCAGTGGCCTGCATGAGGCTAGCTCTTGTGCCTAGCCCTGGATGCAAGCCCATGCGGGTACACAAAAGGTCGACTGCGATGTGCGGGCGACGCAAACAAATAAAAATAAGACACGAAAAAGAAACCCAAAGACATCCCGGAAACACCGAGGCTTTTCGTTCCCACGCTAGGGGAGGGGGTCCCCGTTTAACGCCTCGTCTAGTGCTGCCATTCTTCTCGTGCTGCAACACAGTGTTTTGATTAGCTAAGCAGCTTTTTCTGTTTTTGGCAATCAGGTGAAGTAAATCGCAACAAACTGTATGTCCTTGCCCACACTGCGTTGCGTTATATAAGGAGGCAACCCCACCCCTGGCGATTTTTATACTTTGCTTGACAACGGAAGTTTTTCTCTTTGGATAGCCTAACTTTAGCGAGCAGAAAAAATGGCTAGTGTTGCTGATACCATTCTTCGTGTGATTCTCCTGGTGTTTTCCATCATTGCCCTCGGCTTGACCGCTGGCTGGGTCCACGACGACACCGGTTCCAGCCGAATCCGTTTCGCGGTTTTCGCGTCTTGTTTCTCCATTTTATTCGGATGCTTCTACGGCTTGGCCGCTGCCTTCATCGAGGCCATTGCCTTCCCTCTTGCCATGGCCGTTGTCGACTTCCTCAACTGGGTCTTCCTCTTCGCGGCTGCCACCGCCATTGCTGCCAAGACCGGTGCCGGATCTTGCAGCAACCATAACACCCTGAAGAAGCACGACTTCAAGTCCACCAAGGACTGC
Organism: Starmerella bombicola; assembly: GCA_001599315.1. Taxonomy (NCBI): domain Eukaryota; kingdom Fungi; phylum Ascomycota; class Dipodascomycetes; order Dipodascales; family Trichomonascaceae; genus Starmerella; species Starmerella bombicola. The sequence goes on along the minus strand of BCGO01000003.1, from coordinate 182,025 downwards.
CGTCTCGCCCAGGCCGGCACTGCTTTCCTCTACTTCGCGTGGGCCGTCGCCGTTGGCAACTTCGTCTATTCCATCATCGGCACTCTCCACAGCGGTGCCATCGGCCGACCGGGACGCAAGACTAACGTGCCCCGCACTGGCATTCCTACTGCTTCGCAGGTGTAAGGTCGCTCATCGAACATCAGCTAATACCCTTCTGCGCTCTGCTCAGCGTCGATTCCGCTAATGCATCCCGCGGCGAACGGAGCAGGTTGTACTACATATCAATTCCTCTAATCTAATCTTAGACTCTCTAGATGTCTTCCTGGCTTGGGCCGCTTGGCCCGGCCTCCTCTTTAGAGACTTAAATTCCACTGATCTTCAAGCCGCGCGTCTGCTGGAATCCAGGAAAGGTTTCAGTCACGTGGCGCATACCGCATATGCTGTTTGGTACCCCTGACCTGATGATCGCGCAGGGCAAGTAATTGCGCGCCAAGCTTGAGTTTGTTGAAAAACCCTCATCCCCAGGCAATGGCGCGGTTAAACTCTTTTGTGATTATTTGGTCTGCTTTGCTACGCTAATTTTGGAAATTTATGCACTGGTTGGTTAATATGCTGTGTGCCTGTTGAGGGTATCGATAGTTTCTGATATAATCTAGATCTCTTTATGTGTTGTTGAAAATTAGCGGATGTGCAGAACGGAGGTTAGAATTTAAGCACTGCTTCCGTAAAATAATTAGCTCAACATAGAGTTGGGAATCGCGAATTCTAGTGAACACAGGCCGGCTTACTGGCCTCCTCCGATCTTACGGAAAAAACGCCGTACTCTGCCTTCCTTCTTAGTATCAGATCTTGACAGCTGGCTCGAGGATCTGTCTCTTGAAAACGAGCTTCGTGAGCGTTGCTCAGACAAACGTGTAGACTTTCCGAAGCCGCCCATGCTCAGAGGTCTTGCCCGAGGGTGCGCTTCGCCTTGCGACCCGGGAAGAGTCTCCGTTGGCTGAGGATGGTGCTGGCTCGGGTCTGATATCGCAGCAACGTCCTGCTTAGCAAAGGCCGATGCTCGCGAGGCAGCAGCAATCACCGCCGCGTTGCGGTTCTCAGAGCTGGGCAGCTCGGTATTGAACGATGATGCGGGAACGGGCACCCCTGCATGAGAAAGAGGACGGCGATTCTCGTTCCGAAACTGCGAGCCGGTCCTGTACTTCAGCGAGCGTTGACGCGAGGACTGGCTGGCAGGACTGGGGGGCTCATCCATCGGGAAGCCAGTGTTCACGTCAATGGGAACGTGTGGCTTCTTAGACTGGCCGTGAAGAGAGCCGTATGGAGACTGAAGCTTGGGCTGCTCCTGAGACGTGCTCTTCAAGTATTCTCTGTCTTGCAAGTCGTCAAAGTCAACATAGTCCGAGCTGTCTCCAACGCTAGGCACGCTCGGGTCAATGATCACGGTCTCGCTTTTGGCAATGATGGGGTCGGAGCCAGCTAAGCGGTCGAGCGCATAATATGCCTCGCTTTTCGTGACATCGACTGCATCGCTTCCTTCAAGATTCTGCCTCAAAGTCCTGTCGCTCGTGCTCGTAGGAAAGTCTTTTCCGGAAATATCATGCCTATTCGCGTTGTTGAGCGAGACTCCTGCCAGCGCTGCTGCCAAGAAGTTGGGCTCATCAAGCTCTTCACCGGCAGATTCATAGTTCTGTGTGTCGTAGCTGTCGTCTTGACCAAAGCGCGGTGACGAACTAGTATCAGTGAAGCCGGTGCTGTAAGCAGTCTGGTCGACGAGGCCAGTCTCGTAAGGCAGCGAGCCCGGCATACCATATCCTGATTCCTTAGCGACATCAATATCTCGCGAGGAATGCTGGGTCTGGTATTGGCTTTGCTGGCCGTACGATGAGTTCACATTGTCAAGACCATCGACCTTCTCAACTGGTTTAGAGAGATCGGAGCTAGTCAACTCGTATGGTGCAGAAGTATGCCCAGTAGCCGGTGTGTGCTGCACTTGCGGAGTCAGCTCGTCCAAACCGGGCACAACCTCCGTGGACTTGTCTAGTTCAGAGCCTACCAGTTCGTATGATTCTCGCGCAGATTGCTGGTAAGAGGTCTGCGCTAAAGAATCAGAAAGTTGCTGGGAGCCAGTACTCAACTGACGGGGATCAGCGGTACCAGGCAAGTAGCTGCTGTGACCTCCCAGACTAGTGCTACCCAAAGAGGGAGTAGTATCACTCAACGGGGCCCCGCTGAGGGCGGCACCATCGAAAGAAGTCTGGCCAAGAGCAGAGCCTAAAGAGTGCTGCTGATAGCCCGCATGCTGGCTGAGATTGTGAGCAGTGGGTTGAGAGAAGTCGCGGGATGCAGCAGAAAACGAATCTTGGGTAACACCCGTGGATTGAACTGGCTGGGTCTGTTCCAAATTGGTAACTTGAGAGCTTTGTAGACCAGGATAGGTTTTGCCAATAGAGGTGGTGCCCTGGTATCCTTGCGAAACTGAGTGGGTCTGGTTCAAGTTTTGGTAATCGTTGCTTCCATGGTTTTCAGTCCAAGAAGATTCCTTCGGGTAGGAGTTTTTTAAGTGAGAGTTTTCCGATAAAGAATCTTTTGAGTGTAGATCTTCCAGATAGGGATCTTTCGAACTGGGAACTTTGAGAGGAGCTTGACTAGTGAAGTTAGTGCCAGGATATGTGGACCTGTTCAAGCCGGAGGATTGTCGCTGAGCAGTTGAACTATTGACTTGGTCAAGTCCTTTGACTTCATCTTGTGCGTGGTCTAATTGACTATCAATGAATTCATAAGGTTCCTCAACTGGCTCAGTGTAGCCAGAAGCACTTGTCTTAGTGTTGGACGGGGCACTATGGCCAGGAGGCGCAGTAGCAATAACATAGTGGTTGACAAAACCAGAGGAATCCGTAGTTGTAGGATAAGTTGGCAGCAAGGTCCATTGGTCATTGACAATGAACTTATACTGGTAGCTCTCGTTGAGCTCTGCGCCGTCAAAGATGGCTGCATAGGTCGTATCCTTGTCCAAACCAAGAGCAACCGGTTGCCAGTCTGTGAACTCCCCAGCAATTTCTACTTTTGGATGGTGGTGGCCATCGTCATAGGTGATATGGAGTCGTCCTGACATTGTGAGTAATCGCAGAAGCAATGCCTTTGGGCCTAATAAATGCCTTTCTGGTGTCCCCCAAGTGCTTGCTATCGACTTTCAAATCGATGTTAGGTCAACTCCCTGCTATGTAGGGCGAAGCAGGGTTGCGGGTGTCTACTACTCCATATGGGGATGACCCGTGCCCACTATGTCTGGATCTGTGCTGTTGGGCAAGGTCTCAACGGCCGTGCAGCTGATTCCAGTTCAGGCCGGCTTCAATTTTGCGGATAAATTGCGGTTTCCGCGACTTCCGATCTCGAGGAACGCATGCTGTACTTCTGGGGCAATTCCTCGGAGAATTCGCCGCATCCTACAATCACCTCTGCTGCTTGGAAAGTCTAAGTCATGCACACATTTTTTAATTGCATTTATATAGTTAAGCTAAGGTGAAACTGGATAAACGTTTTTTATTTGGTGAAGTCTTGCAGAGGGCCACCGAACATTGTTCCGGTCGTAGTCCCAGACATTGTCGAGGCAGCCTGGATTGCAACCTGCGAAGGTAAGCTCAGTGCAGTACGTGTGGATTCTGCGACAGGAGCCCTCACGGAGGAGGATGTCATGTAAGGCATAGCGTGAGGAGGATGTATGACAGAAGCAGGCGTCAAAATGTTCGTTAGCTCCCTGTGGAGAAGCTGAATGAGTGGGGATTTGTTCGTTTTGCTATGTGTCAAGCATCGAGGGAGCGCGGCGCAGCGATCTTTACCATATCGGACAGCACAGTTTGAAAAAAGACTGCTCTTACGTGCCCAATCAACAGCCTGTACAGCGCTTATGATATTCGCAAATGTAATGAAGCTGCAAAAAACGTCACGAGTCACTCTAATTTGCTCAATGATTCCAAATGGCGAGAAGATTTTGCCGAGCTCCGTCTCATTGAGAACGACGTCAACGTCATCAGCACAGATTTTGGAATCAAAGTGAATGCATACATTACGTGTTGCATTTTTGTTCACCACATATGCAATTTCTGGGGCCAAGGGGCCGGGGTTTTGTCCCCAGCCAACGCGTACTTGCTCGCAGTTCACTCGGAAGGGCATCATTTGATAAGTTGCCCAAAATTGAGCCGCTGCGGTGGGCTCCAGGAAGGTAACAAAGCATACACGTTTATGCGCAATCAGCTTAACACTTTCCAACATACCTCCTCGGACCGTGTTGCATACTTCCACCAGCCGGGTTGCCGGCGGAAGACGAGAAATACAGATGCAACGGTTCCCAATATTCATCTCATCCCCGCTCAGAGTTCCTACGAGGGCAGCGGCTAGTGACTGGTAGGCTTCTGCTTGCTCCAGCTCTTTGAAGTCAACTGTTTTGAGGTTTACGGGGTCGTAAGGAGACCTCATCAGATACAGCATAGCAGCTTGCTGATTGAGTCTGTGAGGAGGCTTCTCTGTGCCGAACCTGATTTTTAGGATTCTGTCCCACTTGGCCTCGCGAAGTGCAGTCGCAGCAGATCCAGCTTCCGCGAACTGGGCACTCCACATGGTGATCGGGGATGGTTTGGCCTGACCAGAATGGTTTGACACATCTCCACCTTTCGAGGCATCCTGGCTTTTCGAGTTTTTCGCTACCCTCGGCTTTTTGGGCCAGTTATGCATAGACATGTTGCCAATTTTTAGCAGTGTTTGGACAGTCCCATACGACGAAATAATATCGCACAGTCGCTGGGCAACGCTGTTGTCATCGATTTTATCAGTATCGCTCTGAGTCATGTCTATCTCTAGATAGAGAAATCTGCTCACCTTTCCTTCCAGATCAGGATCTCTAAGTTCCGCAGAGATTGGCGGTGCAGACGACCATGTAATACTCAGAAGTTCATGCCGTTCCAAACTCAGCGGATTGAGTATGTAGCGAGAGTAGAATAGAAGTGCTGCTGCATGATTCATGAAACGAAGCTCCGCTTTCAGTGACCCGTATTCGTCCCGGATTTTTCGGATGCTTTCCAAGTTTCTGGGCTGCAATAGCCTGAGCAAATCCAAGCTTGATGTGTGCGGTGGGACACTCTCAATTACCACAGCTCTCCAGAGCTCGGGGCATTCCCCGCGGAAAGGAGGTATGCGCATTATGTGGCTAGCAGACATACTTTGAGATGCGATTTGAAGAACACGAAGTGCGTCCAAGTCCGATGGCTTGGGCGCCGAGGCTGGGTAGTTTAAAACTTGGGGCACAAGTCGTGAATAACCCACGAATGAGGGAGCAATTGGGGGAAAGACGGGGACAGGCAGCAGAAACCCAGGAGTTAGAGACCCTCCAGAAAAAGGCGGATGAACCGGTGCAAGTTGCGCATTATTGGGGGGTGGAGTGACTGGAGCGTGAGTGTTCATCGTGTTGAGCTCAATGGTTGCAACAAAGAAAGACAGGATTTCTCAGGAACTCAACACGGAGCCGGCCTATATTAAGACGCTAAAAAAAGAAAAGGAAAGAAAGACGGGAGTAGGAAACAAAAAATATAGCTCCAAATGGTGCTTCCCGCTGAGAATAATAGTGTTCAGAGGTCTGATATCGTTCGTTGGCAAATTTCTTGTGAAGCTAATATCGAAATATCGTTAGGAATGTTGCTTCAAGTATACTTAGTTGAAAATTGCATTGGGTATTTTTTTGGTTTCCCGAGAATCAAACACCAATCACGGCCGCCTCAAACGAGTAAGAATAATAACGCCAATTCTCCGCCGATGCTCATTTATGAAACACTTTCGTTAGGGTGCTCATCCTGCAGAATAATATTACACGTACAAGAGGACTGCCAAAATATATATATAGATCAGCAGGGTAAAGTACCGAAATAAAAAGTGAAACCGCCACAATCGTTCTTTAAGGCTTACAGCGGGCCGCCCTTCCGGCGCCGAATGATTTATTTTTAGAGTGCGGGGTTTAGTTGCCCGAACCTTCATGTTTCAGGTTCTTCATCTTGTCGATCCATGTATTACGCTCCTCGAGTATGGCGCACACTTTGTCCAACATGACATCCTGATACTTCACTTTTTCCTCCACCAAAGTTCGATTTACCGTTGTTGCTTTTTCGAGCTCGAGCTCAGCCTCGCTGAGTTTTTGGCGAGTCTCGGCTAATGTTGTCGTTAACTCTGTAATGACAGCCATTAGCGAAACATCTGATTTTGTGAACTGCAGCTGCATGGGCTTGAGCTCGAGGCCATTAGGAAGTACACTTGTCAAGTTAAGCTGTAATACATGAGAGGTCGGGGATGCGTCCGGTTCACAGTGCAGACGAGAATTGCTCTCGTCGCTTTCCTGGAGTTTTGACAAGAACGCTTCATCAGCTTTCTCGCAAGAATACACCGCGTTCCCAATTACATCCGAAACTAGAATTCTCTCGCCTTTTATCTGCAGTAGCCATTGGCCGTCTGCTACTCTATAAGCCATACAAATTACACTGCCAGTTGACGACGATCAAGCTATGTCTAGAACGTCCACAGTGTCCGGTCATGTGCCTGCTTCTTATCTGTCAACCTTCTATTTCTGTTTAACTCTCCAACGCAGCCCGATCTCGTATACGTTGACCATGCTGCACATGACACCACATGTCTGAAAAGTTATATGCGTCCAGGTTAGGGGAATGGCGGCACCGGTTTTATTAACAATCTGGGGCATTACCGTTGCTGATTTCCAGATACAATTAAGTCGCTTCGAAGATCAAATTTTACTCTGAGAGACATGTATATTGGAGTTGATGTTGGTACCGGTTCTGCGCGTGCGTGCCTTATGAACGAGCAGGGCGAGATCCTCGCTGTCGCTTCTCAGCCAATTCGCCGGTACACCCCGCGAACGGACTTCATCAACCAATCTTCCTTGGACATCTGGCAATCAATTGCTTACTGCACCAAGAAGGTTGTGGCTGATGCTCAGATTGACCCCGCAGTCGTGAAAGGGCTTGCCTTCGACGCAACTTGCTCTTTGGTAGCTACTCAGGGCCCCGCTGGAGCATCTACAATTCCTGTTGGGCCCAACTTTACTGATGCGGAGCAGGATGTTATTCTGTGGATGGACCATCGTGCTCCGGACCAGACGCGGCGCATCAAGGAAACCGGTCATCCATTGTTGAAATACGTTGGAGGCCAGATGTCTATCGAGATGGAGATCCCTAAAATAATGTGGCTCAAAGAGAACATGCCCTCGAAGCTGTACGATGAAGCTCATTTCTACGATTTGAGTGACTGGCTAACCATGCATGCGACTGGCGTCGATGCCCGCAGCTTCTGCTCGGTTGCTTGCAAACAAGGTTACGTACCTCACGGTGTAGACAACTCCACAACGGGATGGAACAAAGAGTTTTTAGAAAGCATTGGCTTGGCGGACCTTGCTGCTAATGACTATGCGAGAATGGGAGGTGTAGCAGGTCTAAACGGCACGTATCACAGTGCTGGCGAGCCTGTGGGCAAGTTGACTGAGCGTGCGGCTGCAGACCTTGGTCTTACGACCTCTACTGTTGTGGGCTCAGGCGTCATCGATGCCTACAGTGGCTGGATTGGCACCGTCGCCGCCAAGACCTCCGAACTCAAAGATCATGAAGTCAGTTCTCGTTTGGCGGCTGTGGCCGGAACGTCTACGTGCCACATTGTGCAATCCAAAGAGCCTGTATTTGTCCCCGGTGTTTGGGGCCCCTACAGAGACGTGCTCGTCCCTGGGATGTGGTGTGCTGAAGGCGGGCAGAGTACTACGGGCGAACTCATCAATTTCGTCGTCACTAACCATCCAGCGCACGGGCAACTCGAGCAGATGGCCAAAGAGCATGACATCAACAAGTACGAATGGTTGAACCAACATCTGGAGTATCTTAGGAAAGAGCAAAACCTGCCCTCAATTTATCACCTTACCAAGTCCTTGTTCTGGTACGGCGATTTGTATGGCAATCGCAGCCCCATAGCTGACCCGAGCATGCGAGGAAGCGTTGTTGGACTGAGTATGGACATTTCTCTTGATGATTTGGCCCGCCAGTATCTTGGCGTGGTTGAGTTTATCTGCCAGCAGCAGCGTCAAATCATCGAGGCCATGAATAGCAGAGGACACGCAATCACCACTGTTTACCTTAGTGGAGGCCAGTGCCGTAACAAGGTCCTTACAGAGCTTATGGCCACCTGTGCAGGAATGCCGGTTGTCATACCCAGGTATATTGATTCTGCTGTTGTACTTGGCACTGCCATGCTCGCTGCCAAGGCTGCCAATCCTAGCCGATCATTGTGGGAGACCATGTCCGAATACTCCTCCTCGGGGACAGTTGTGTTCCCTCTCAAAGATGCTAAGATTGTTGCTCTTCTTAAGGCCAAGTATGAGATCTTGTTGGACCAGGCTGACAGGCAACGCGAATACCGTAAAAAGGTCGAAGACGCTCTCAGCGCATAGTATCACCTATACATTAATACTTATAGTTCAAATTTTACCACTGATTTTTCCTATAGAGTTAGATTCTTGATCGGCATTTTGTGCACTTTGCTGAGTTGTCTTTCGTCGCGAAGAATGCGATAGTAAGAACTGCAGTAGTTCGCAGGGTTCATCTGAGCTAGAAAGTGCTCATCGTGCGTGATAACTATAAGCTGGAAGTTCTTTTGTGTGCGACGTAACTCAATGATATCACTCAGGCTTTTTGCTAAAGACTCTATGTTCTCACGGTCTAAGTTAGTGGTCGGCTCATCAAGAACAATGAGTCCTGAGTTGCTCCCAAAACACTCTGCCAAGGCCATCCGGATAAGGATAGATGCAAGAACCTTCTGACCTGCAGAACAGCGTCCCCGCATGTCCAACTCCAAATCCTGCTTCAGCATGCAAACTCGATAATTGTAGGTGGCTCTTGTTGAGGCTGACCCGGTATCAGACTCACTTTTGATAAGTATTGAGTCAATGTCACTGCCTGTGTATGTGCTCTTCCACAATTCATCGAGAAGAGCATTTACTTCGCCCATCTTCAAGGAGTGGTATTGCATTATGGCGCCATCCAGCGCCTTCACGTATTTCACCAGGTCCTCGACTGCTCCCTCAGAGGTCTCTAGCTTGACAACTGCACGACTATGTTGCATCTCGGTCTCCAGGTAAACAGTCTTCAGCTCATTTTGGATCTGCCGATACTGCTCTTTAAGTGCCTTGGACTCGCCTGCCTTAGTCGCGATTTCATGATTCAAGTCACCAACAGCTTGCTGAAGGGTTCGGATCTCCGCCTCATAGTCTGCCCCGATTTCTACCCGCGCTTGCTCCAATTCAAGTTCCGCCTTTTGAGATTGGAGAGTGATCTGCTCCAATTCTGCCGCCAGAGTTCGAAGTCTTAAATTGTCATTCAAGTTGCGTCGATAACTGCCAAAGTCAACGCGCATCCTCTCAGCCTCGGTAATTTGAGTATCTGTAGCTGTGGCTTCGGATCCTAATGTTTGGATCGACCTTTTGATAGTTTCGGCCTCTTCTTGTAATTCGGCCAGCGGATTCTCTCCATGAGTTCTCAAGAAATCATCAATCTGGTTGGTCAGCTCGTCGTAGCCTTTCAACTCACTCACGATCACGGTTCGCTCTTCAGCGAATTTTCGTTCTTCTTGAGCATGCTCGTGTTTTTTGTCACGCAGCTCCTTTCTGATATAGTCAACCTCTTGCTCGATTTGAGGGATACTCTCTTGAGCTCGGAAAAATTCATCTTGGTATTCAAGACTCACCTGATTAGCCTCTGCAAGTTGTTGTTCCAATCCTCTTAGTTTCTCTGTCTTGAGCTCGAAGTCACTGAGTTTAAGTTTCAGTTCCTGCATCGCATAGGTGAGAGTCGAACACCGGGCTTTCAATCTCTCACTTTCTGCGCGTGTTCGGTCAAAAATCAGTCTTGTTTGTTTCAGCTCAAATTCGGTTTCGTCCAGTTCTTTTTGGGCAGCTTGGGGAGACATCTCGACCTGAGAGGAGCTGAAAATAGAGGCCTCCATGCTGACTTTTTTGGAAATGCTAAGGAACTGCTCGCGGCACCGACTGAGCTGCTTCAATGCGGGGTCCAAGCTGTGTCTGAGTATCTCATTCTGCTCTCTTGATTCAGTATAAGAATCAAACGCAGTGTCTCTACGCTTCTTTGCTGTTTCCAGATTGGTGTGACAGATTTCCACTTCAGAATGTGACATTTCTAAATCTTGCCGGAGCTGCTTCAGTCTGTCTATGAGTGGTTTTAGCCGCTTAAGTGCCTGCAACTTTTCACGCTTGAACTCACACTCGGCCTTTGCATCCTCAGGGCTGATACTTAGAGCTGCCATTTTTTCTTTCAGCTTCAGAATTAGATTTTCAGCTTCTAGAGGTGACTTGTGATGCTCGCAGAGCATACACACTGGTTGATCTGCTCGTTGGGCTGCTTTGAGTGCAGCACCAAAGTAGCTGAACGCAAAACTCAACTGCTCTTGTTCCTCAGCGGCAGCGAACAGATCAGCATCAGCACTTTCAAGCTTGCCATCGAAATTTTCCACCGTTATATCAAATGGTAAGTCTGCTAGAATCTGAGATTGAGAAGCTCCTTGCGCTTTCAACTTGAAGTTAATCTCGGTCAGTGTCTTCGCCAGAGATTCCACATCAGCCTCAGCTCGTGCCAACTCCTTGCTTGAGTCATTCTCTTTGGACGTAGTTCGCTCCTGGAGCTGAAGAACATGGTTTTCAATCATTGTCGCAACTTCTACAATATCTGTGGTTTCATCTGAAGTATGGATTTGCTCTCCAGTAGCTTTGAGCGACGTTTTCAGTTCTTGAATGGCAGAAGATAACGAAACTTCTATTTCGCTCCGGTTGTCCTTCAGGTACTGAAGTCTTGACTGTGCAGATGACGCCTCGATGGCTTCTTGAAGCGCAAATCTTGCCTCATTGGCTCGTCCCTCAGCATTTGAGACTTCATTAGCCGCATGAAGCACATGGTTCTCTGATTCAAAGTTTTGCTGCTGAGATTGGGCATCTGAAAGCTCATCCTCTAGATTTGAGATTCTTGTCTGAATCAAATCAAGAGACTCCTCGGGATTTGTAGCGTTTCGCAACTCAGCTATGTCACCATTCAATGAGCTAATGCGATGCTCTAGTTCTCGAAGAGCATTTCTTGAGTTGTTGAGAATCTGACGTTGCTGAAGTTGCTCCGCCTCTACAGAGCTCACTCTTTCTGACATAGCCTCTTCAACTTGGCGGTGGTTTAGCTCAAGATCTTCCATTTTAGTGTTCAGATCTTGAAGTTTGCCGTCCATTATATCTCTCCATTCAGTAGGATGTTGATGACCCGTGAGGGCTTGTAGTCGAGTGAGTTTGTCATGATGTTCTTGTTGAAGCTGCTCAATCCTGCCTTGTTGGTTGGCCAGTATAGCTAGGTTCTGTTGCTCCTGTTCCAATTGTGCTGAGATACTTGATCGTCGATTTCGAAGGGTCTCTGCTTCCTGGTCCAACTTGGATTCGCGCTCGTCACTCTCCCATAATAGTTCTGAGATCTCTTCCGTGGAGGCAGATTCGAGCAGTTCACGAGTATCGGACCGCAACAGCTCAAGACTTTGTTTGGTGCTTTCTCTCTGTCTCCGAATATCATCCGCTACATACGCCAATTGTTGAGCCTTTTGGCTGTGTTCCACAACCTTGTTGAGTTCATTTGACTTCAGAACACGCTGCTGCTGGAGTCGCTCACAGTCACGTTTGAGCTCTTTGGTACGGTGCGCCAATTCTGCCAGCATCTTACGCTTTTCACGAACTCGCTTCTGGTCAGCCTCCAAGTGATCCACCTGCACCTTTTCGACCTTAATGTTGGACAAGTACTCTTTTCTGATCGTTTTCAGCGATTCTAGTGCTTTCGTAAACTTCGTAGCCTCGAAAATCTCGTCAAAACGCTTCTTAACTACTGAAGGCTCGGCCAGGGGCCATTGAGATTCCTCCTGGTGACAGAAAACGACGTAATTGAGAATGGCCGGGGGAATTCCTAGTGCAAGAGGGATGTGTACATTCAAGTCAGCACAACGTGAGCTTACTGAGCCAGTGTCACGACTGTTTTTGTCTTGAACTTTGATGTAGCCTTCTAGAGTTTTGAATGTAGAGGTCCCATTGCCCGTCAATGACAATCGCATACTTCGAGCAGCAACCAGTTTGTTACCGCTCGTGCTTTTGAAAAGAAGCTTTACCTGAGCTAATACTTCGCGGCCACTCGACATTCGCGGGTCATGTACAAAAGCACCGCCCTTGGCATTAGGCGGAAGGTCTCCAGTGGAAACATAACGAAGACTCTCGATAATGGTTGTTTTTCCAACGCCGTTTGGTCCACAAATTAGCGTCAGCGGATAGAAGAACTCCAATTCCTCAAACTCATGGTTGTCGAAAGCTCTCACACCCAAAAGTCTGAGCTTCAGGATGCTGGACATCAGCCAGGACAGCCTTCAACTTATGGCAGGCAAGAACTTGACGCGTTGGAATCGATGTTTCTTAGTCAGGATTAAATTACATGGTTTGGTTGGAAGTAAAGCAGCTCTGGACTATTTCTAACTCTGTGAGATGAATTGGGCTTAGATCTTCTCGATTCTTGGCTTCTCGAAGCCAAGAAAGGCAATTTTTGGATTGATCGCTGTCCAACTAACCCTACTCCTGAGGGCCAGGGCCTGGTATAGGCAGTTGGCGAGTCTTCGTGTAATTAATGGATTGCTTAGTTTTGTGAGAATTCCTTAAAGTCAGCGATGGTTGACCACGGCGCTAATTGAGGGATTCGTAGTTCTCTTAAGTCTCATTTGTACAATGACTAGAAGACCAGATGAACTAGCAGTTCAGGGTTACAAGATTGGTAATGCTCACACGGGCGCAATGCAATCTCTTAGCTGAGCCTCTGAGCTATATGCGCGCATATAAAGTGCTAAGTCTGACATCCTCAGTCTAAGGGCAGATAACTTGGGGGGACTCCCTACTACTATTGAAAGCACTATCTAGGGCATCATAAATGAACACTAGAGATTGCGACGTTGTAGTTTATGGTGGTGGCCATGCAGGGGCGATGGTTGCCAAACAGCTGGCAAGCCAGCACAGTGTTATATTGGTTGATCCCAATGACTTTTTCGAAGTTACTTCGTCTATAGTGCGTAGCTTAGTAGAGCCTGAGTTCGCAGATAAAGCGACATTTTTGTTGAAAGATGCGCTTCCCAACGTTGAACTGATTCAGGGCAGGCTATCTGAGTTGTTTGCAAATGGAGAGGGCAAAGTTGTCGAAGTACACGATGAGAAGGCTGATTCCGTGATCATCAAAGCCAAGGTTGTCGTTCTTGCCACGGGTTCGGAATACCCTTCGCCAGCCACAAGGTCGACGACTAAGTCCAGAAGGAACCAACGCTTAGATTTCCACAAGAAGTATGCTGAGCACATTGCCAAATCCCAGACAATTGTCATTGCGGGAGGAGGGCCGATTGGAGTTGAGTTCGCTGCGGAAATTGTTGATAAGTACAAGGACAGTAAAAAGGTCGTCCTTGTCAACTCTGGCTCGAGAATACTCGGGTCTACTAGTGAGAGCGTTGCCAAGGTTGCTTCGGACTACCTTGCCTCTCAGGGTGTTGAGGTTTTACTTAACACCAAAGTCGAAGGCACCTCCGAGTCACCCTTTGAATCCGGGACAGCTAAGCTAAGTAACGGCAAGTCCATCGAGTACGACATGCTACTCAACGCCACTGGTGGCAAGCCCATCTCGAACTATATGGAGCAGAGCTGGTCAGCATCTCTCAACGATCGCAAAGAAATTCTAGTGAAACCAAATTTTTTGGTGGAGCATTCTCCCAATAATTCTGTGGCCGTATTTGCCATGGGAGACGTAGCGGCCCTAAATGAACCGAAATTGGCCTGGTTGGTTGGAAGCCAGATCGGAGTTTTAGTTGATAATGTGAGAAAGACTCTCAACGGCACGAGAGCTGATGCTCTTGGCAATTATCAGTCTCATCCTGGAGACACACGGATTGGCCTTACATTAGGAAAGGACCACGGAGCACTGCAAATTCCATATGTAGGAACTGTCAGCTGGGGCTGGCTGGTGCAGAAAGCCAAATCCCGCACAATGATGGTTCCCAAATTTCGCAAGGAGTTCAACCTTGATTAATCCCGTAATAACCCTCATAGATCTAATTTTTAGTCCCGGTTGTGTCAAGGCTAAGGCGCTCTCAAATAAAGCTTTCGGTCCTTACTGCGGGCGACCTCTTTGACAAACTGCCTCAGTCTTGGGACATTGTCTTTGTGCTGTGTGATTTTAGCCTTCAAAGTACCCAGGAGCTGCTTGATGTCTGTTTCGCCAGATTTAATATTGCGACGCACATCCTCTCTTGTCAGAAGCCTTGGGTCTTCTTCTACTGGGATACTTGACTCCCTTTTCACATTAGGATTCCATATGCCTGGCTGGAATTTCATCAAGAGATGTCCAGGTAATTGTAGTACGACCGTTCCTCTTGGTAAGGAGTCTCTGCTGATATGCTTTTTTCGAAATTGTGAGAGAGGTAACACCAGCCCATCATGAGCATCTAAGTCTCCTTCTTGTTTGATTACAGGCTCTCCGTTAGTACCGTTGGTCATATTGTTGGTTTGTGCGTTGAGTTCCTCATCTGAATCCGAGACATCAGGGGATGAGACATAAGGGTTGTCTTCTTCGTCCGTATCGTAGAACTGGTTCTTCTCGAGTTCTGTGAGAGCCCTCCGAAGCTTTTTTCCTTGCTTGCCCTCACGAGTCTCGTCGTCATCGAAAAGCTCATCAATGTCTTCTGTAGTGCCAGCGTCCATGAGCTCGTTTGCCTTGCGCTGCTCGCGCTTGATTCTGTCTTCAGCCTCTTTGAGGTCTTCTTCCGGCCCGTCGAGAATTGGCGCGCCCTCGTCGTCGTCGAACATTTCCTGGTCATCATAGTCCATCTCCTCGTCCATGTTAAACTTGGATTGGCGTTCCTCAGAGCCGACTACGGTCCTCATGCGGCTTATATTGGCATTTCTTGTTCCAATGGCACCTATCTGATCAGGCGATGGGAGTCTGTTTGTCGAGTTCCTGGGTTGCAAATGTGACATGAGCCATCGATCGCGCATTGAATGTGCACTCTCCATGCGCTCCTCGGCGTCTTCCAGAGAAAGAGTCGCGTATTTTGCAGCTGCGGTCATCCTATAGAACTTCTCGATGGGTATAACCTTGAACCCGTTACTTGCAGCATCGTAGGTCAGCATGGCATGATTATCGGTCTGTGCGGCTTCGTAGGATGATATCCACGTATTTTTATTATCGAAATCCTCCATCACCCATGGGAAGTGCTCTTCGTACCGCAGTTTTCGAGCTGCGTCGTTCTTAGACCCTCCATGAATCTGTCGTGTTTTGCGTCTGCGTCCGAATGGCCTCTTTTTTTGGGGAGCGTTGGGATCGGCTTTATTTTCTTGTTTTGCGCTGCCGTCGTTTGGGCTACCAGCACCCAAACCGGTGGGCTTTGTATCCACGTCCATGGCATTTTCGTTTGTGTCTCCTGTGTCCACATTGGCTTCGTCTTCGCCAGCCAGAAGCTGGAGCTGTCGAGGGTCCTTACGATGCAATCGAATCGGATGTACGAACTGTCCCGCAGGATCGATGGGGACCTTCGAATGGAACTTGAGGACATGATACCTCGCCTCTGCCACGTCCTCGGCCGTGCACATCTTGAGAGCAAACTCCTGGAACCCGGAGCCTTGCATTGAGACTGGAGGCTGCTTTTTTGTGAGGTCCGCTACTCCAGCAGCAGTTGAGGGCCCTGGTGATTGCACTGAGGAGTCGCTGGGCTGCTTAGTTTGGGAGGCCCTCAGAGCCGCAGCTCTCAGAGCAGAGGCAGGGGGTCTCCTTCCACCTCGCCGCAGTGGGTCGGCAGACTCAAACTTTCGCGACATGCTATCCTGCCTCCTTCCGTGGCCTGGCTAGATAAGCTATCCTGAAGAAGAGGGATTTGAGGCCGGGTGGTGTTCAAGGCAGGTGGGTAAGTTGTATTACTAATCAGAGCACCTCAGGGCATTGCATGTTCGACGAGTTCGAAGCTCCGATCATTCCTAGCTCGATTCCAAAATCGCACAATTCCCGTTCCCAGCACCGCACGAATTTGGAGTTGTGTCGAGAGGTTCAATAATGGCAGCAAGCACAGGACATGCTCCGGGCTCTTACCTTCCCCAGGTCAATCGTGCGTGGAGAAGAATCACTGTTGCTGTGATTTTGTCGGCAGTCACTTACAAAGTATATAGGAATTACACCAGAATGGAAGGGCCGCAGCACCAGAACCCTCCGGGGGCATTCAGTGGAGCGACTGGCGTGAAGCAGGTAGAGCGGAAGTCGAAGTACGAGGGTGCTGGCAACTCAGCGCTGGGCCGTCGCTCGGGTGACCGTTTCAGTTAACGCTTTTCGAGCTCGTTTGTACATATACGCTTTTTTCTAGTAAAATTAAATACTTGACTGACTAGTTTCTTCTTGTCTGTACCGAAGTTTCCAAATGTGCAGCCTAAATAGGTGTTGTACCCAACCCTTCGAAATCTATGAGCCTCCGGCCGATACCTGGAGATTACAGGCCTCCCGGGCTAACAAAGGATCCCATTTTCTACGCTGCGATTCCCAAGAAGCATATCAGCAAAGTAATAGAGAAAGTGAAGAGGATAGCGCCTCCTCTGGGGAACGAACTCCAGCACATCAAGCGGGTACAGCCTATTTTGAATGACACTTCAAGCATGTCGGTGCTTTTGTGTCCGCAATCTCGCATATCAAAGGCGTCTTTGCAAGAGGAACTGCATGAAATTCTCGGAAGCGTAAGCGTCGAGATCCAAACCGGGTTCCAATCGAGATACCCTGCCAGGACCAAAGAAGAAGCACATGAATGGAGCCAGCAGGTCTGGCCGTTGATGTGGAGGGGTAATATCAGCGCCCAGCCCCCCTCCTTGCCGTCAGATATACAGTGTTCAGCTTTGGCAAGGCTTCATGACATGCCCTCGACGAAAGACAAGTCTCCATGCTGTGACCTCTGCTATATAGTTGACCCAACTACGAGTCTCGAGAAAGGAATAGGCAGAGACAATAGCTCACAGCCCTTTTCTACCCAGCACAGCGTCATGCAAGCAATCGAAGATGTCGCTCATTCGAAAAACAATACTGAAGAATACCTCTGCGTGGGATTAGATGTCTACTGTAGCCAAGAGCCATGCGTTATGTGCTGCATGGCACTCATTCATTCTCGAATCAACAGGCTCTTCATCAAACACCCTTCCCCTTCTGAAAAAGGCGCCATCCAGCTCTACTGTCTGCACGGAAGGTCTCAACTCAATCACACATTCGAGGCATGGAAGTGGTGTGACAGCCAGATGGACTAGTCTTACCGTACATCGATACAAATGAGACACAGCTTGCCAATGAATGGCCGCTCGCACTTCATCACCAAGTTCTACATGAATTACACTACGAACAATGAAACGTCTTAAACAGCACCCAACGGTGAGCTATCTCCCAGAGTGCCAACAAACGACTCTTTTGCACGCAAGTGCTATATGGAGCACATTAGAAGCCATGAGATTACCTTAGACCGTACTCAATTACTTAGAGAAAACCATTCGAATTATGCTACTTTGGCCGGTGTATAATTAGAGACACTAGGCTGCAGCTGGGATTCGAGGACGCTTGACAACCAGCTGACGGGAGATTCACTTTAATTTCACCCGGGGGTTCCTTAGCTCGACCTCAACGGAACACCGACTCGGTCTATTACGCCTCTCCTGCCCAGCCGCTACTGGTTCCGCTTCTCAGCAATAGCAGCTCAAGCCACAAGACCTGGCAGCCTTATTCAACTGAAGAAACTTTACCGATGCAGTCAATGCTAAAAAAGCTTTATTTGCCATACTTACAATACACATATTCAGTACTTATTACAGCTCTAGATGCTGTGAGTTATTTCTCTTGTAACTCACACCTTTCCTATAACGGCGCCTCGCACTCTTATTCCTTACTGCATTCGCACTGGCCCACTCACGCAAGATTGGAACGCATCACGTGACCATGAGGGCATTTTCTATGCAGCCCAGACGTTGCCCGGAGAAATGACACCTTCTGTAGGCGGAGGACCTCACGCACCAAACCCCTGCCCAGACAGATCTCCTGATGAAAACAAAAACATACATGCAACTGACTGATAGGACACTCCAGACAGCAAGGGTCTCGTTATTTCGGGCGTGAAGAAGGGCCCAAGGACCTCAAACCAGCCAGAGTTTTGTTATTGTGGCTCTGGGACTTATATAGCCCCGCCAATGCACCAAGACGCTGTTTTAGCAGCTGACATTCGTTCCAACCTATCCGGGGACGTCTTGAAGACACCATCAGAGAATCCAACGAGACCCAAGAGTGGAACTGGAGCGAGTTCTCAGGACTCGAAAGACATACCAGTGGCCAGCAGTGCCTTCATACAGAGCTTGGGCCTGCAGCCCTTGTCGGACAAGGCGCACCCATACAAATTGAGCATGTCCCAGGACCTCGACGAACTCGAAAAAGCCGAGGCGACGCCCCGATCATCACTGTGCATGGACCCGCTTTCCCCGCGTCAGCCTCCGGTAGGAAGGGTATCTGGAAGGCGGCCTCTTTCTATCATCTCCAATTCGAGTTTCAACTCAGATGTCTCGCCTCCGTCGAGATCCCCAGATTCCTTCTCTCCAAATAGACACAGGCGCCATAGAAGTGTAATTGGAGCTTCAGTCGATTACAAGAACCATCCTTCTCTCTACAATGGGTACTACCAGAACCTTTATGCATACTCCAACCCATTTCAGAGCCCCCACACACCATGCCAATACCAAGGCCTGAATATCACGAACAGCGGTCTGCCTGGTACACACAACGGACAGCACAACGGGCCACACAACGGTCCATTTAACGCACCACCTAATGGAGCACATAGCGGACCATACAGCGGACCACCCACTGGAACACAAAGCGGGCCATACAATGGGCCTCATCCCGGAACGCTTAACGGGCCACATAATGCTCTGAGTTCGGGTGCTCAGAGCAGTTATCCAGGGAGCAATCAATACCGAAGCTACTCCGGCAGCAGCACAAACTCTCAAGGGTACCCGCTTATGGACCCACTTGTTACGACCCCCTTAGGGGCATTTGGAGGGTACTCTCAGTATCCATTCACGTCACCGGTGTCGCCACCGCTTTCGTCCTCCGAGATTCCCGCCGCACTCTCACTCGCAGCAGCAGCAGCTGCAACTTCTATTGGGATACAGGATATTTTCGTGGCACTCGCATACAAAGAACGCCAGGTACTGGAGGCTCGCCAGAACTGGGAGGCCGCGAAGGTGGACCTGGAAAACTTTCGGCGACAGCTAGACTCCATGCTGGCTCCCGAAATAGACCCTCTCATTCTTCCTGTAAGACCTACCATCATATCTCGACGCTGTACTCCCAATGTTGGCATACACTCCCTCCAATTCTCACCAACACTGCACTCAACGCCCCGAAAAAACGGTCCACAGGTCGCTTTGTGGAGGATTGACAGCAGTGTGCCGACGCCTTCTCAGCCGGCAGACCTAGACGAGATGGCCGAGCAGTTCATCTCGCAACTACCTAACGAAGAAACAGGCAAAACACAAAGCGGGCTAACGCTGGCCATTGTCAAGTGCTTGCTCGGAATCGTGCAGTGTGTCATCTCCACCCTTCCTATCTACCAGCGAGACATTGTGCATCAAGAGAGGAGGCCGATTGTCTGGACGCCAGAATACCCAATGCCTATGGACACTCTCTTCGGACACATAGATTGAGCTACGTGCCCATCATTAATTTATTGTATATTAATTTATTAAAGACATTCATGAATATGCCTGATTGGGCCAGCCCAACCGTGGGTAACCAACTATTTTAGAACAAAGTTAGCTTTGCGCAACTTCAAATACTTCTGGTCTACCTCAGGCCCCATCTGCTTCACAATCTGGTATATTTCCTGGTTGTGGAATCGCAGTCCGCTGTTGGTTTTGTAAGGTGCCTCTAAACCAGTAATGTCGCACCAATGTCCTGGATTGTAGACGCTTGGGGGAGCATCGAGGTTGATGTATGTGGGCTGAGTTGGCGGCAGTGCAGCAGCACGTTTCTGCTCCTCCGAGATCACAGCTTTGGCGTTTCGAGTGCGTTTCGGCAGTTTATATCCCGTCAACGTCATGCGCAGCTCTATGGCCCTCGGTGAATGTCAGACACAGGATACCGCACTAACGGTATCCAGTAGCCGCCAGTGACGATTATGCAGCATCTTGGTGACCCTGCCCACGAGAGCCTGCCGCAGGGGCCGTATAGCACAGACTCCGGAGATAAAATGGCCATTATTCTTTCATGAGAGCGTGAAGATTACTCAATTATTCAAGTGCTTCAATCAAATCGGAGGTTAAAGATAGTTTTTGTTTCGGTCTGGTCGCATGAGACAGGGTAGGGTCTCCCTTGCATACACATATGAGTATGACATGCAGTCACTGTTAATTCTAGGATTGCAGTCTTGCCAAAAAATTACTCGGTCGCTCACAAAAACAGGTATATTGGGTTTCAAAGGATATACCAGGAGGAGGCCCGATTTCGTTTGGAATAAGGAACAATCGTATTCTGCTATGAATTGCACAGAGGCCAGTCTCCAGGAAAATTGATCAAAATACGTTTATCGTCATCCGTGGACCAATCAATGTCTTTGATACCGCTCATTACCGCCCTTTCTCATTGATCCAACAAAAAGTTCTTGTTTTGATGCGTAAGAGTCTCTTACTTATCGTGAAGGACTGGTTTTCGACATTCCCGATCACTATGGTCTCCTACTCAAGAGACTAGGGTCAAGCCGAGGGGAGTATTGCCGAATTTGGACGTTCAATTGTCATTTAATCCAAATAACCTGACGAGTCGCAGCCTTCAAACAGGGCTGGAGGGACCCGAAAATAATTCGAGTCGGCACAACTTAATCGAATCGCTGTAAATTTGAAGCGAATCACTAATTTATAGCGCTACAGTGTAATCTATAGAACTCATGGTGAGCAGGGCGATCCCTCATCGTATTTGCTCGCGCATACTTTTTTATGGCTGTGGCTAGACCTAATACGTACATAACACATCGAATTCATCAGTTTCTCCTTCACTGAGAGCAGAACTTACGATTAATCCCTCGGACCACATGCGAAAGCAGTGCAGAGAAATCCTTTAAGCGACTCAACAATGACTCATACGCTAAATCATGCAATTTTATTTAGCTGACCTGTGGTTCCTATACAGCGATTTGCAGCTGGGAAGCATCGGGATCCCATTGCTATGCTTAGCAAGTCAGCTATTGAAAGCTTAAATGCTGTCGACTACGAATTTGGCTAAACACGGTTATAGTTCTCTTCACCTAATAGGCGTTTGCCATTTAATGCATACATATGCAGCCAACAACATCACCCACTATACTCTTATGCAATTAGCATGCACCCTAACCGTGCCTATTGACGTCCTACATCATGTTTACGTACATTTAAGGCGAATAAAAGAATGGCATCGGTGCAAATCAATGTAAGTTGCACGCAGAACTTAGTCAAGCTAAACCGAGAACAACAGCCAGCTTCACTCACTTAAATGTCACTTTGGACATATGCAATAAGCACGCACCCTAACCGTGCCTATTGACGTACTATACTACTTTTACATACATCCAAGGCGAACGAAAGAATGGTATCGGTGCAAATCAATGTAAGTTGCACCCAGAATGTAATCAGGACGAATCAAATCAACAGTCAGCTTCACTATCGTAATGCGTTTGACATATGCAATTAGCACGCACCCTAACCGTGTTTATTGACGTACTATACTACTTTTAGATACATCAAAGGCGAATAAAAGAATGGCATCGGTGCAAATTAATGTAAGTTGCACGCAGAACTTAGTCAAGCTAAATCGAGAACAACAGCCAGCTTCACTCACATAAATGTCACCTTGGACATATGCAATAAGCACGCACCCTAACCGTACCTATTGACCTACTATACTACTTTTAGATACATCAAAGGCGAATGAAAGAGTGACATCGGTGCAAATTAATGCAAGTTGCACGCAGAAGTTGGTCAAGCCAAATCGAGAACAACAGCCAGCTTCACTCTCATTGTAAATTCACCTTAGACATATGCAATTAGCACGCACCCTAACCGTGCACGTTGACGTCCTTTATCACGTTTGGGCGTATATAGTGGCTGAATATTGACGAAACTTACACGTAGAACGCCAGTAGTCAAGCAAATCCAAGAGTAATAACCAAATTCACTCTCACAGTCACTCTGCCGTATATTTTTCCTATACTTCCAGTACTAGCTGATGTTACAACCGTTGGAACTTGCCGACGCTCCCACGCGCAGGGTGGGGGACACGTCCCAACTCAGTGGAACGTGGACCGACAGGGTGACGTAATCGGCGTAAACAAACAGCTCTGATGCATAGTGAGTTCACCGTCTTTCCCGTTTAGTTGCATCACATACGAAATAGGCATCATCGGGCTTGGGAACACAAGAGTGGTAGAGCAGTGCTAAACGCTCGAAGAATACGAGGAAGGCTATTGAGCGGCCAGCGAAATCAAGAGTTGTTCATACTAAGGCCCCTACGGCTTCAATTGCGAGACCCGGCACCGACTGCTTGAAAAATTCATTGCCTCATTCGTCACTGACATTCGTTTTCCTTTCTCTCTTTAATGACAACGCGAATAAACCGCACCTTGGTTCTTCATCCCAACATCTTCAATGCCATCAAGACCCCTCCCATTGCGCCTGTTGAGGCTGGCTCGGTGACTGACGGACTCCCTTCCTATGCAAAGCTAGACGTGCTAATCGCCTACCTGACGGCACCTACGACTCTCAATTATGACACTCTATCTGACTTTCTCATGACGTACCGCTTATATGCCACAGATTTGGAAGTCTGGCACTTGCTCGCATCGCGTCTGCTCTGGGCAGCAGTCAACTCCGCTCGGAACGGATCCGAGAGCGAAGCTGGCAGAAACATTGGAACTCGCTGTTTTGTGTTGATCCGAATGTGGATTCGTGACTACTTTCCATCTGACTTTGCCTCTAATTACAGGCTCCGACAAGCCGTCGCAGACACCCTCACTGCCATGTCTGGATGCACAGAGTTCGTGCTCCTCGACCACTTCTACAAAATCCTATGCCAGCTGAGGAGAGCTTGGGAGGAGCAGATCTGCCGATTTTGGGAAGTTCCTGCTGATGTCCTGGGAAACCCTGATTCAGCTGTCCCCTACGGCGGAGACTCATCTGACGCGAGGGAGCTTGCTGTAGGTCCTAGCTTTGTATCATCCCGAAATCTCGTGGCGCTTTCTGGCAAAGCGGTCCAACCTTCTCCTGTCACAAATGGCGACATACCCATTGACGCACACTGTGCGGTGCCCAGCATCCAGTCTAGTCCTCAACGGCGAAAGCCAAGGGCAAAATTGAGCACACTGTTTGGAAAGTCTCGACATACCGAGCACCCGGACGAAGCAGTTCTTCATGACAAAGTGGATATGCTTGCTTTACAGGTGATTACAGAGTACCACTTCCGTGAGCTGGAACGCAAAAAGACTCTTCAATCTTCGCTCGAATATGACTCTGGCCCGCGTCGTGAGTATGAAGGCGATCAGACAAACTCCAGTCGAACCACAGATTTCGGCTCTCCACGCACGAAGAGGTCTGTCGACAATGAGGTGCCAATGCCCTCTCCCAAAGCAAAGACAGATTTGACCACCATCGCTTCAAGCACAGCTCAATTCGACGCTAACCTGGTTGAAACGTCCCTCGAAGGATTCAGCACCCCGGCTCCTTCAGCTTATGAAGAAGATATATGGGCAACTCCACGGAAGACTTTATCAAACCGCTGGATCTTCCCCGATTGTGACTGTGAAGAGCAACAATCAGTAGTGTCTATACGGGATTCACATTCGAGCAATGCTGACCATGATCAGCAGTCTGAGCCGTTAGAGCAATGTTTGGATGCTAACGGCAAAGCAGAGAATAGTGAAAACTCTCTGAGAGAGGATGCGCTCAATGTATCTGAGGATGAGCTAGATGAAGCCGACGAAGACGAGGACGACAGTGATTTCGACAAGCCCGAGCTTCGCTCGCTTAGTGGGGAGAGCATAACGCAAAACCATGGAAACACAATCATACACGAACAGTCAATGGATACACTGAACATGAATGATATGGGATTAGCCAATGTAAGCGGTGACAGCGAGGCAGATATGGATATGCCAGACTCGGCTGCTCCGTTGACAGAAAACTGGAATTCTGTTGACCTGAATCAATTCGATCAGGTATCTTACTCAGGTTCCTCCCTCAGCACTCTGTCCACATCTACCTGCTCGCAGTTCTCTTATCAGGCTCCGCCTGTCATCGCAAGCAGTGGTACAATGAGCCAGCGAGATAGGTATAGATCTATTGGGAGCATTTCACTTTTATCTGAGCTTGACAACTCGCTTTTACAGCCTTGTGCAGGCTATACACGTAGTGATGCAGCGCGGCTCAAGGCTATGCCTGACGTAGTCATGGAAGGTGATGCGCTTCTAACCACACTTCAAAAACTTGAAGGCACTTGGCCTGCGTTTCCCCCTGCTCTTCCATCAACGCCTTGTCCAGATGATGCACACAAAGGTATCCCTAGAAGTGATACCATCGACTTGTATAATGAAGCGCTCGAGAGTTCAGCCAAATCGTGCAGTCGTGGTGCAGAACACAGAGTCAGAAATGGCAATGAATGTTTAGCCAACGAAGTCTCCTTGCTCGGAATCTCGCAGAGTTCGGAAAAGCCATTTTCGGACCAGCAAGATGAGTACCGTCATATAGTTGATGTTGAGACGGGACGACAAGACGCCACACGTAATGAACACTCTAAGGCTTGGCCCCATAGCGGACAAGATGAGGACTCACGGCTTCAGTCTGCAGGAGCCAGAAATTTTGGCGCTCTAGTCGTTCCCCAATTCCAAGGAAGTTCCCACAGTCTCAGTAGGTCTTCAGGCCTGGAACAAGATCTCGACGAGATAAGCAATCTTCTTGAACAACCTGACCCGCCCAAGATGCTGCCCCCGACTCTACATATTGGATTACCTGGGGCATCTCATGCTCCTTTTATCCTATCATACACTGCTCGTGCCGTAGCGGAACAGTTAACTTTCATCGAGCGTGAGATTGCACTTCAGATTGACACACCGGGTCTCGTACGAATGGAGGAGAGATCCACAACAACAATTCCTAAACTCAGCTCTTGGGTACAGGCGATAATGGAAGATCCGCCCCTTGAGGGCACCTCTCTAGTAGTCGCACGGTTTGACCTTGTTCTACGGTGGGCCAAGTCTGAGATCATGCTGTGCAATACACCTGCGCTCCAAGCTCAGTCGATGAGCCGCTTCATTCACATAGCCTTCGAGGCGCTCCGTTTACAGAACTTTGCAACCATGGTGCAACTGGTCTTGGCGCTCCGTTCGAACGATGTACAGGTAAAATTAGGAGACGATGCCCTTCGGTTGCTGCCAGAACACGATCGTGAGACCTTAGAAAAGCTTGAGTCGCTCGCCAGCCCAGCGCAAAACTACGCGCGACTGAAACGGGCTCATAATCGATTCTCTTGGGCCAAAGGATGCGTGCCCTTTACTCCAATGTTCTTGAGCGATATTGCCCTGACTGCTAAGGCGGCTTCCGCTAATGCTGAGCATGAAATTCATTTTGCGAAATATCGCATCGCCTCCCAGATCGCTAGAAACTTGCAACAACACATTGACAGCGCAGCAAACTACGATATTGTGCGGGAACCTGCGCTGCTTTCTAAATGCCTGTACCTCGCAGCGCTTCCTAGCATTTGACATTGTAATCTAGCCTATTTATTAATTTGCCGCACGCATAAAAAATTGGGGCACTGTTCTACTCTCCGCTGTTCAAACGTAGCAAGATACTCAGTATAGTGTACTATCAAAAAATCACTAAAAATTGAAAATTTATATGATCGTACAACTATCTGATTAGGTGGCAATTTGCCTTATTTTACTTCACTAATAATACTTCTTAAAAACAAGCGTGGATTCTGCTAGACTCCAAATTTCAGAACTGACTCCTCAATTTAGACGAGGAGTGCGACAGCCGCAGCAACAGCAGCAGCGTTAGCAACCTGAGCAATACCACCAGCGTTGACGACGGACGGAGCACTCACGGTGCTGTTACCTGTAGCTTGAACAGTGGGTGCAGCTGGGCTGGCATTACCCCCATTGGAGGCAATGGGCTGTTCCTTAGATGTAGCTTTCGAGGCGCCAGAGGCAGCCCGAGTAGATGCACCAGGAGCAGAGCCCGAAGCAGGAGGAGCAGCGGGAGCAGCAGGAGCAGAGCCAGAAGCAGCGCGGGCAGTAGAGCCAGAAGCAGCCGGGGAAGCAGGAGCGGTACGTGCAGGAGCCGAAGTACACTCGCAGTCCTCAATAGTCAGAGTAGTGGGCTCAGTGACAGTGTAAGTGTTGCCCTGGTACTCGAACGAGGTAGGAGATTCACAGGGGATAGTGGTATACTTAGTTACCTGAGCAGTAGCAGTAGCAACCACAAGAGCCGGGGAAGGAGCCGAGGTGCATTCGCAGTCCTCAATAGTAAGAGTCGTTGACTCGGTCACAGTGTAGGTCTGTCCTTGATACTCGACGGTGGTAGCGGATTCGCAGGGGATGGTAGTGTATTTGGTGGCATGAGCGGTTGCAGTGACTACGTTAGCTTCGGTGGGGACAGCAGATACAAGGCCTTGAGAAGAAGCCGAAGTGCACTCGCAGTCCTCAATGATGAGGGTTGTGGACTCAGTGACAGTGTAGGTCTGTCCCTGATACGAGACTGTGGTAGGAGACTCACAAGGGATAGTGGTGTACTTGGTAGCACGGCTAGTCACAGTGGCCTCCACGGCACCCTTCGAAGTAGCGGAAGCGGTCGAATTGTGTGCATTGCCAGTGGCTGTAGCCTCAACGAGAGCAGGTTTGGAATTGGAGGTACATTCGCAGTCCTCAA
The DNA here is from genome assembly GCA_001599315.1 of Starmerella bombicola. NCBI lineage: Eukaryota > Fungi > Ascomycota > Dipodascomycetes > Dipodascales > Trichomonascaceae > Starmerella > Starmerella bombicola. The sequence goes on along the minus strand of BCGO01000003.1, from coordinate 154,943 downwards.
TAGTCAAAGTAGTGGACTCAGTGGCAGTGTAGGTCTGTCCCTGATACGAGACTGTGGTAGGCGACTCACAAGGGATAGTGGTGTACTTAGTGGCATGGCTAGTCACAGTGGCCTTCACAGCACCCTTCGAAGTAGCGGAAGCGGTCGAATTGTGTGCATTGCCAGTGGCCGTAGCCTCAACGAGAGCGTGTCTGGAATTGGAAGTACACTCGCAATCCTCGATAGT
>BCGO01000003.1:18518-154432 GCA_001599315.1 Starmerella bombicola | reverse complement strand
TCCTCGATAGTCAAAGTAGTCGCCTCAGAAGCAGTGTAGGTCTGTCCCTGGTAGGTGACAGTGGTAGGCGACTCACAAGGGATGGAGGTGTACTTGGTAGCACGTCTAGTCGCAGTGGCCTCCTCAGCACCCTTCGAAAGACCCAAGACTGCGGAGGCAGAGCCAGCAGCCCCACCTGAAATGTAGATGTGACCAGAGGCGGCAGCGCCAGGAGCGACTTCGACAGCTGTGGTAGCGGCGTGATCATCAGACAGACCGAGTGAGGCAGCAACCTCAGCTGAAAAATAAATGTCACCAGAGGCAGCAGCAGAAGCGACAGCGTTGGCAGAAGCGACAGCGTTGGCAGAGGCGTGATGAGCAGGCAGTGCAATTGAGTCAGAGCCAGAGAGTGACACCTCAGCGGAATGCTGGAAAGCGGCAGTGATCTGCGCAGGGCTGGATTTCGGTCCAACAGGACTGGAGGGAACGGAATTGGAATTAGAGATACTCTTCTCGATAGCCGCTGCGGCCGTGTAATGTTTTCCCTGCTCAACGATAGCAGTTGAGCCAGGCACAGTAGCTGTTTTGTCGGAACTTGTAACACTGCAGACAGTGGCAGCCGAAGCGGCACCGAGGAGGACGAAAGCAGGGATCATTTGGAAAAAATTCGGAAAGAGCGGATGTTCTCAAACGAGTGCTAACGAATTGGGTGTCGACCCCGACAGATAAATTGCTCAATATATACTTAGAACAACAGCTGTGCTTAGAAGTCGGCAGTCTAAAAAAAGCGGATATGGAAATTAAAGGTCATGCTGGGCTTGGGTAATGCATGCACTCTCGGTGCATTGAACACCGTATTTTTAGACATGCTTGGCATAGAAAGGCTTTGAAAGGCTCACACGTGATGGTACGGGACGGTTCCCCAGCATCTGATCGCGTCCTGGGAGAGCCGAAAAGCGACACGGTGCACGTCCGGGCCCTCTCCTAGAGTGATAGGGAGGCAGGTTGTTTGATTGGAAGCTTTCACCGATTACGCATGGGTGGTTTTATGAATGCCGAGATACCCAAATATTTGGCACAGGTAGCACCGAGCCTTTAGGCTACAAACGTTATACAATTTGTACAAAATCAATTCTAGTCATTTTAATTGCGTTTTCCCCATTCGTTGCAATGCCCTCCTTCGGTCTGAGAGTATGCACAGCTGCGGCAAGGGGACCCAAGACCTGGCCGTAGCGATGAGAGTTTTATTCGGGGCTGAGATCGTGGTCGACCCAATCGCCTGTCTGGGCCGGCCACAGCGGGAGGTTGGAGAAGGGGGAGTACCACATGCCATGAAATGCCAAGTGATGTTTTTTGCCGCCAGATCTGAAAATAGATAGCTCAGGCCTCAAACCGGTCAGCTGCTCTTATGTTTTAAGTCTCAAACAGAGTTTCAGATAAGGATTCTAGCGTGCGGCAAACACTCGATTCATTTTTCACTATTTGCTTGGCGCCGTCACTCACCCCCCCGTAAGGACTCGGTAGTGCCTATAAGCACTGCAGCAGCGGGGTTGGGCTGATGCTGAGTATGGCAAGGGTTTGACCCTTCATATGCATTTGACCCTGGGTGTGAGGCTTTTCGGGCCGCAATCGCGACAAAAAAACCTATTGCTCTTTGAGAAGCCTCAATGCCTTACGAGTTCACTGCGGGCAGTGTACTCGTCGCTTGCGTTTCTGGGAACGTTTGGAGATTGATGGATCACATTCGCTAGCTCGAGTTGATGCGACGGTGCGAGGAGGTTAGAATGCGTTGCAGCTACCCTTTCCCATGGAATAAGTGTCTCATGCGCTTTGACGCGAACCGTCGCGACACATTCACCGACTCCGGGGAGGATTAATGTACGTGGAATGTCTGTCTTCGCCTACCCTCTACCGTGTCCATATGTTTTTTGTGTTTTTCTAGTAGACTGCATGTTCAGGAGTAGACTTTAAATCAAGCACGGGACCGCGGCATTACTCGAGTGAACTAGCTAAAATTTTACATTCTACAATTGATTACTGCCGCCATGGTATCTGGGATTGCAAACTGAGCTTCTAGGGATATCAATTGCAAAGCTTGGACCCCTCGTGAGCTTTCATCTGTGTGATTTCCTCTTTCGCACATTCCCCAGTCTAATGGATCTTTGTTAGTCATCGATTACTATTGTTTGTGGACGGCGCGTCCTAACACACACGGCTTGAACGCAGTTTAACGTATAAATAGAGCCATAACGAGCGGAGAGGCCCCAGAGAGCGAGTAACGGCGCCGAAACGATCAAAAATAGCTTTGCAGAATGCTCGAGATTGAAAGTTTGCGGTCTGTGGTGAACTCTACGTTCCAGTCGAGCCAGTCAAACACTGAGAGTCACAAAGCCCTATGTCTCAACTTGAAGGCTGCTCACAATGAGGCAATTCGGAATGGCGGGTCGGCCCAATTCTTCAAATTCTTCGTAAGATGTTTAGATAGGCTGCTTCCAACTAGTAGAAAGGACCAATGCGCTGCTCGCGTCGCTGAATTCGTTGTTTCCTACGCGAAGCTGATTTGCCCCGAAGACACAGATGAAACTGCAGAAGTGCAGGATGAGTTTGAGCTTTTTGTGCAATTCGTCGAGGCCATTGTTGAGAGATATCTACCTGGGTTTGACTCCCGCCTTGCGAACGTCAGATACCGCTGCGTGTCATTGATTGGATCACTAGTGCCTCTAGCTCCTTTGAACGAAGATCTTCTGGCTACTCTCGAGAAGCAGGCCATACTCCGCTTGAAAGACTCAGATTCCCGAGTTAGGGTCCAGGCCGTGATCCTGGTGTCCCGATTTGACCTGAATGAGGCAACTTCGAGAGCCCTTTCTATTGCCATGCAGCACGACCCCAGCGCAGAAGTACGATTGGTGGCGACTTACAACATTGCACACGGGAGCAAAGTGCTCTCTGAACTTGCCTGTGAGCGAGTTCGCGACTCGGGCACTCAGATCAGGAAGGGGCTATATTCGAAAGTTCTTCGTACTATTGATTTCAGAGCTTTGAGCATCAAAGCTCGGGAGAATATTGTTAGAGCAGGTCTGAATGATCGCGATGAAGGCGTGAAGCATGCTGCCTCCATGTTGATTGCATCCCGCTGGCTCAGCATGTCTGACAACAATATAGAGCTTGTTCTGCAAAGACTGGATGTGATAGGGCATACTGACATTGGCGATCTTGTTCTTGACGCATTTTTCGAGCTGCGCCGCGACGTAGTTGAGCAGTTAGATTTTGGCGAGCAATTCTGGGCAGAGCTGTGGATTGAGGACACTGTGCTTTTGCGGGGATTCCAAAAGTTCTGTCTGCGCGAGAAACTTGATGAGCTACTCTATGATAGGCTTCCTGATTTGACTTTTCTCGCTACCCAAATCGAGATTCTGTGGAGTAAATTTATAAGTCCTCAAACTTACGAAGCTTGTTCTTCCACCGACGAGGCTGAGGACTTGCGCGAGTGCTTACCCTTCATGGTCGAGCAACTTCTCGAAGTTGCATCCCGCTACGACCTCGATGATGAGGCGAGCAGGCAGAAGATCACCGCAGTGATCAGCAACATCATCATGGCTGAAGATGCTCCTTCCAACAAGACCATCGAACACATTGTGGCTATCCAGCGAAGATTGAATGCTAGTGACACCGCGCTGGTATCATGGGCTTTCGAGACACTCGAAGCAATGCCCTCTTTGGCCACGCAGGAGGCAACGATCTCTGATGAACTTTTAATTATTAATCTTCTGCGGGCGTTATCTTTGTTCAATGCTGTTCTAGCACGAGTGTCTTCTCATGACGTGGCTGCTTACCTTCCTACATTGTACAGCACTTATATCGCGCCCAGCATGGAAAGCCCCGTTGCTGATATTCGGGCGCCTGCCCTAAAGTGTCTGGGCTTAGCCTCTCTCCTGGATGATAAGTTTGCAGCTGAGCATGTCAGCCAGTTCGCCGGGGTCATCACCAAGAATGGCCAAAAAGTGCTCAAGAGCTCCGCGGAAACTGCGGCAGCATTAATAGCTGCCGAGGAAGAGATAGTCATTTGCATAGATGCCATGACGGATCTGATCCTGGTCCATGTTGGTGCTGATCTGCCTATTTTGGCTATCGCAAACTTATGGGTCTCTCTCCTCCAAAGCAACCGACCGGCAGTGCAAGGTAGCGCAGCTTTATCACTGGCAAAGCTCATTTTAGCCAACCAGATAGAGGACTCTTCAGTTATATTGCCTCGTTTGGTGGTGTTCTACTTCGAAAACACATCAGGGATTGAGGACGACGAGGCCCGAGCGCTGACCCAACAGCAGCTGACGCTCTTTTTACGAGCGTTCTGTATGTACCAAGAAGGAAGAGAGGCACTAGCAGACGTGTTCACAGTTGTCTTTGAGCGATTCACAGTGTACAAATCCACCCAAACCACAAGCATCACCATTGGCGATCTTATCAGCCAATTTCTTGAGCTCACAATTCTAGAGAAGCCTGAGCACCCGACAATTGGTTCGGATGGGGAGCCTGATCCTCAATTGTGGCACCATGCGCATGCTCACATCGCTTTTGAGCTGATTAAGATCCTATCAAAAACCGACGATGTCTCTCACAAGCGATCTATAGCCTCTAGCCTTGCCAAAGTGCAGCTGCGCGGTACACCTCTGGCGGACCTCGAGCAGCTGCAAGAAGCACTCAACCAGCTCGGCGACTTAAGCGACATTCGCACCGTGGCAACACGCAACGCCGTCTTGGCATTCCAGAGCGATGTTGCTAAACTAATAGAAGTCGCAAACCAGGAGGATAGCCATGCAGTCTCCGGCGATGCAGTCGTCAACCAAGAAGTTGCTAAACAGGATGGGGTCAACCGAGTAGCTAACCTGAAAGGTGGTGAGGCAATGGTTGACGAGGCAGCCAATGAAGCCCCAAATGAGCCCTCGATTGTAAACTTAGCGCCTGAAGTGACCAGAGAATCGGATAGGCAAGCAGACCTAGGTGACGCTATGGTCGACATCTGAATATTTATTAGAAAGAGGAGATTCCTTTATATATTATAGAGTGACAGAATGCAGTCTCGCCCTTAGTAGACGAAACCCAGGATCTTGCCAGCAACGTGCTTCCGGCGAGCCTCCTCGTGGTCCATAATACCAGCAGAGGTGGTCAGGATGATGTAGCCGAACTGACGAGAGGGGAGAAGCTGGGTGACCCAGTTCTCGAGGTCGTCAATCTTGACGTTGAAGCGGGGCGAAATAACGCCAACCTTGTTGAGACGGCCGTTGAGGAAGACAGCAATCTTGCCGGCACGGTGGTCGTCAACGAACTCGAAGTCGTCAATGTAGCCTGTAAAGTGTTAGTACGTGTTCGTTGTGAGATGTCTGAAGCCTTTGAACACCCAGCTCGTGAAAATCCCGTGGAGGGATTGAGAAACTCGGTGTGTATTGAACTCCAAATCGATTTCCCGAAAAGTTAAAAGACGGTAGGAGATTGGACGTCGCTGAGCGTGTCCTCCTGGTATCCAGTTATCATTCCGGGAGCTCTCAGAAAAGAGAGCATATGTGTACTTACCGTGCTTCTGGATCACCTGCAAGAAGCGGATGATCACTTTTGAGGCCGGGCGGATAAGCACCTGGCGCTTACCAGCCTTCTCGGCGTTGTGAATGCTCTTAAGAGCGTCAGCAAGAACAGAAGAACGAGTCACTGAGAAGTGTTAGTATACCAGTCCGGGGAGCAAAGCCCCGGAACCGGTCTCTTAAATTTTCTGAAAGAAAAACGGGGAACCAGAGTGTCCGGACACAAGGATTTCTGATTCCGATAGCAATTCAGACCAGGTGTGTCTCAGAGCATCCCGACCCCTGAGAGACCAGTTCCGGGATTCTTTCGGCAGTGCTTATGAAAAAGCCTTCGATACTTACTGTTTGAATTATTTCAACTGAGGTTGGTGTGACGAGTTATTGAAATTTTCACCCTCAACTGGTGATGCGGACCCCCTTCAGGGTAAGGTCCCAAATCTCCAGACAGCCCAGCCATTTTGATTTGTCATCCACAATGGGCAAGCCCCCGTTTAGTTGCGCGTGAAAAGTTTTTGCATGACATAAGCCCTACACCTCGGCATCGCGAAGCGGGTAGAGAGGAACGGCTCGAAGACATCAGTGGATATTCATTAGTGAATTAATTCACACAACTAAATTTGTGAATAATAAATAGCTTATTTCATTAGCGCGTCAGTGAACATGAACTGGACGTAGAACATTTTTTGGTCCGGGTCGAAGAAGGTGAGTTTTGATTCCTCGTTGATCGGTGCAGCAGGCAGCCGCAAAGCGACGCTTTCATAAGGCTCTGCAGCAATGACCAGGTACTGGTATTTTGTGTTTACCTCTTCGACGTTCTGTTCGTAGGCGTTCATGAGCCTGATCATAGGATCGACTCCCTGTTTGAGTTCGGGAAGCTGCAGCTCGACCCTCAGCCCGAGGCGCTTGCTCGACGGATCGCGGATCTTGATTACGTCGTACTTAGGGATTCCGATCTTGTCGAACTTCTTCTTCACAGGCATTGGTTTTGGTTCTTGGCGCCTGCTGCTGTTTCTGCCATTTTGGCCGTAAACTGCAACGTTCTGAAGGTGCCTCTTCCCCTGAGCATGAGAGAGATAGGACGTCGCACTTGCATGAACCGATAAACAAAGCTTACATTCGACGCTCCCACTGGGATGCTGGTACATGTACCACTCCGGGCCGCCTTCATCCATTGTCAGGGTGATCTACCCTCACACACCCCTATAGTCACCGCTGCACCAACAAGTGAAACGGCAAATGGCATTGCCTACAAGCTTAATACTCCAGGCTCACCACAAGCCAACGAATACTAACCGTGAAAGCAAACTAGCATCGGGGCGCGTGACAGAGCTCAGTGTCAATTATAACTAACTTTATGACATTAACATTCTATATACAGACAAGCGTAACAGGGGGATGCGCGTGGAAGTAAGTCAGCCTGTCAAACCGACAATCAGCGTTGGAGGGCCCTTCTATCGAACTCAATGGCGCAGTCCGCAGGCTTCAGCGTGCTCGCTCGCCTCCTTCAGTATCGACCCCTGCCGAAACCCGGGATACTGTTGAACCGGCCACCTGACTGGTCTAACCCGCCAAGTCCATAACCAGTCATCCCACGTCGCAACAACATCAAACTTAAGCAGGGAGTGGACACATAGCCATAGATTGCCACCATGAACGCCGAGTACGACTATCTTTTCAAGCTGCTACTAATTGGCGACTCCGGGGTGGGCAAGAGCTGTTTGCTGCTGCGTTTTGCGGACAACTCTTACACGGACTCGTACATTTCTACCATTGGCGTTGATTTCAAGATCCGAACGGTTGATATTGAAGGGAAAACAATCAAACTGCAGATCTGGGACACTGCTGGACAGGAGCGTTTCCGCACAATCACGAGCTCGTATTACCGAGGCTCACACGGCATCATTGTGGTCTACGACGTTACCGATATGGACTCATTCAACAACGTGAAGCAATGGTTCCAGGAAATCGATAGGTACGCTACCGAGGGCGTGACAAAGCTGCTTGTCGGCAACAAGAGTGATTTGACCGCCAAGAAGGTGGTGGAGTACAACACTGCTAAGGAGTTCGCCGATTCCATGGGTATTCAGTTCATCGAGGCATCGGCCAAGGACTCCACTAACGTCGAGCAGGCATTTTTGGCCATGGCCCGCCAGATTAAGGAGAGAATGCCCAGCTCTGGCTCTGCGAATGGCGACAAGGACAAGGTCAACCTCGGCCGTCCAGTTCAGGACTCGAACGGCGGCTGTTGCTAATTTGTTTCGTAAATCTCTATTTTATTATCTATTTATGATTATTCGCAGGACGCAGGCCCGAACATTTTGATAATTGGTAGAATACACGACCGCCTGCAACCCAGATTTGTAACGTATTGCGTTGGTCGACTTGGCTGAATGAGAACTACGACTAACAGAAATGACGCAACTTGTAGAAGGTTAGAAGCACTACATTAAGTACAGTCAGAGGAACAAAGTACAGGTAGAAGCTTGTTCCTCAGCTCAAACCAGAATGAGGAGTCCAAAGCGGGGCAAAGTCACTTCAAGCTGGAGTACAACCAGGAGGCCAGCAAAGGGCAACCAGTGGCTTTATTTAGAGCGCACATTGTAGACCAGTCCAGAGTTGAACGAAAAGTCCAGAGTAGAGCACAGATAGGAGTTCACGCTAAAGTATCATGAGGAGTTCATTTTTCAGCACAAAACAGACACAAACAGCAGCCCGGTGTTTAGTACAACCAATAGCTCTTATTAGAGTACAGTAGGATCTCGAATAAGAGCGCAAATAGGATACCAGTATATAGCGCAAGTTCGAATAAAAGCGCGTATAGGATCCCAGAATATAGCGCAAACAGGAGCCCAGAACAATCAGCAGCACGTATACGACCAAGGCTTAAGCAAGGAGCGCAAGTCAGAGTACGGCCAAGGCTCAAGCAAGGAGGAGTACCAGTCAGAGCTAGATCGAGGCTCAAGGAGGAGCGCAAGTTGGAGCACGACCAAGGCTCTAGTGTCTCAGAATCACATAAAGTCGTACATTGGGGAGCACTAGGTACAGGTGGCACAATGAGAATCGCAACTCACTGAATGCTGAGCAAATTGCAATTGCCTAATTTGCCAATGTGTCTCCAATTAAACAAATCCCTGGATGAGGTGCTTATTCCAAAATTGGGCGGGGTCTGCAACTCGAAATAGTTCAATGCAGAACTTGAATTAAGGAGGAGGCCATATGTACCAAGCGAGAATTGGAATGTGCACGGCTTTAACTAATTGAATGCTTCACCCTCGTTCCATTATCTAGCTGAATGCATACCAAGGAGATGCTAAATGTCAACAAAACAATCAACAATCTAATGATTGGATTATGCATGCCAACCTAATTATATCTCATGAGTATACCCTAACTGTACATGTCGCGCGTTGATTGAATTCTTGCTCCGCCAAATTGAGATATTTCGAGACGAGGAGGTGACACCTGACTGCTGCGACCTCGCCGTATGTGAGTCAAATGCTGAGTGGACAGCTGCCAGATCATTAATGAAATTGGCCAGACCTTCAATGACTGCGGAACGCCGCTCCAACCTCCCCGGCCTTCAAGAAGACTGCGTCGGCCTGCAGCGAAGCGAGAATTCTGCCACTCCATTCCTTCATTGGGTATCGCGACCCAGCCACTCGGGGGATTTACTGCCTCGCTTCAGTGGAGATGCATATGCCCCTGCCCTACCGCCAGCTGCTGGTTTCATGAATCGCCTAAATTAGGCACCAGCCACCTGCCCTACCCTGCTTCCGTTGAGCGTCGGTGGACGCGTCACGCGGCACGCAGCCGTGGCTTGTACGTTCCTGCCGTGTTACAAGAGAAAATATCCGCAACAGCAATGGCAACAGTCGAGCTCAATGAGTGCAGCACTTTGATGCTGCCGGGCCCTCAAGCTCTTTCCTGTTCAATTCTTCCACAGGTACACACTTCCTCCCGCAAAATGAAATTCCAGGGGGTAGGACTTCGATGGTGCATAACCCTGGCCCAGATCCCAACCACGCGAACGAGATGCTCAGCACCGGCTCTAAATCGAGGACTCGAAAAGAGATAAATACCTGGGCGAGCTGCCCATCTGACATCACCAAAACTGGAACACGATTGCAGCTTCAAGGAATTTAGAGCTCACATTTCACTCTTACCTCCATACTCTCATTCATTCACCCTCGTCTTTCCTTCGGCCCAGCCCCTGCTTGTCTCCAGAAATCTAACTAACTGACCAGCTATGCGTTCTTCGTTCTTCTCTCTGGCTTCTCTTGCTCAGGCTGTCTACGTCACGGAGACAGCCTATCAGACTTTCTTCGTGACTGTCGATCCCAGCAACCAGGCTGCGCCTGCTGCTTATTCCGAGGCCAATACTCCTCTCACAGTGGCTACTCCTGCTGCTTATTCTGAGGCCAATACTCCTCTCACAGCGGCTCCCAGCAACTATGCTGGCGCCGCTTACACTTCTTCTTCACCTCAAGAAATTTATCCTTCCAGTTCTTCGCCTTATGAGTGGTCTTATGCTGAGGCTCCCCAGGCCACTGCCCCCGCGAAGGTCAGTTCTTCTAAGGCATCCTCGTCAGTTAGCTCATCGGTTCCTAGCACAACCGAGTCGACTGCCATTGCAGCGGCCTTCACCACGGCTCAGATGGGTTCCGCCAGTCCTGCTGCCGTGACTACATCGGGCTCAGGCTCTGATTCAGGCTCAGGCTCAGGCTCAAACTCAGGCTCTGGTTCAAACTCGGGGTCAGGCTCTGGTTCAAACTCTGGCTCTGGCTCTGGTTCAGGTTCAGGCTCTGGCTCCGGCTCTGGTTCAGGCTCCGCCCCTTCCAGTGCTGCTTCTGCCAGCAGCTCAGCAGCGCCTTCTGGACTTGCTTCGGATATCGTGAGCTACCACAACAGAGTGCGTGCTCTGCACCACGTCGGTGATGTTGCTTGGAACTCCACCCTGGCAGACTACGCTTCCAACTACTTAAGCAGTGACAACTGCGTGTTCAAGCACTCTGGTGGCCCATACGGTGAGAACATCGCCCTAGGCTACGACACTATTGACAAGGCTCAAGATGCTTGGTACAACGAAGAGGACCTTTACAACTACACTGCTGGACAGTACTCAGATGCTACTGGTCACTTCACTCAGATGGTCTGGAAGGCTACGAACCAGGTTGGCTGCGCCACTGCGGACTGCTCCGGAAAGACCTTCCTTGTTTGCGAGTACTATCCTCGCGGTAACATTCTTGGTGAATTCACTGAAAATGTGTTAGCCGAGTAAACAGCTCATCACTCGGTCCGACGCGGCCAGTTCTTCAAAACAAATCAAGGTAACTATTTATTATCATCACAATTTAGGTATAAAAAATGTTTATTGAGTTCAGATTTTCAATTTAACAGCCAAAAAATCATATGTTCTCGTCAATGGCGCCGAAGTTTGAAGCTCTGAAGTCGTGTGCTAAAAATAATGTTTTAGGCGCTGCAACCCACTCTTGTTCATGCTTTGGGTTCTATGTTTAGGAATCTCAGTATAAACGGCTAAAATTAACTGATGAGGCAACGATTTGAGGGAGCCACACAAAATTGCACAAGTAAAGTGCGATCTAGCAAAAGAGGCTCCAATGACAATATCTACAAATTCGTGTCTTGCGTAGTCAAGCCGAAAAACCAGTTTATGTAAATATCTCTACAGCCATCACTAAAATCCCTGAACTCACCATCTTCAAGCTAGCCTCCTACATCAATTGAGCAGCTTCTCCACAGCCCAAGTAACAGAGAGCGTTCTCAAATCCGTATACTGCTGACCAACACCCACAAAAAGGACTGGGACACCGGTTGCATAGGTGACATTGACGAGAGTTCCAAGCATCTCGCCAACGGTATCACACTTAGAAATCAGGAAGAAGTCCAGCCCCCGAGACTTTCCAAATGCTGCGTCGAAGTTCTTGGCCTGCTCGACACTATCTGTGCCAACAAGCGCCTCGCCGACCATGATAATTTTGTCTGGCTGCGCGAGATTGCCGAACTTCTCCAAACTCGACATGAGTCGATCGTCATTGTGACGCCGGCCAGCGGTGTCTATTAAAACGACGTCGAACCCAGTCTTCTGGGCATGCTCAACAGCACGCTTGGCAATTACTGCAGCATCTTTGCCATAGCCCTGATCGTACAGCTCGATTTCTCCGCTGCTGCGCCCTTTCAGCTGCTGCAACCTCTGAACGTGCACCTTTAGTTGCTCGACTGCGCCGCTTCTAAAGGTATCGCAAGCCGCAACCAACACTTTGAAATCATTCTGCAAAAACCAGAAGCCGAGCTTACCAAGATTCGTGCTTTTACCAACCCCGTTGACACCCACAACGCTGATGACATAGGGCCGTGAGTTGCTGCTGGCCTTCTGTTTCCGTATCGAAGCTAGCAGGTCTGTCGATGTGGACGGCGTAAGGATGCGAGACAAAGTACGCTGCATGCTCTGCCGAACAGTGGCACTTACCGTTGTCCAACTGCTCGTAGACGTGCCGAGCAAGTCTCGGCCAACACCCTCACAAATCTGCGAAGCCACCTCTTTGGCTACGTTCTTTTTGACGAGATGGTCCTCCATAGCTATGAGCACGTTCTTCATATCCTGCTGGTCGAGCTTCTTCCCACCCACAAAACGTTTGAGAAATCCAAAATTACCGTCTGAAGGCTCTGTGTCCTTGGAGCCATGGGATGAAGATAGAATTTCGCCGAGCTCATCGCTGAGTTCTTTTACAACAAACCCGTCTCTAGATTGCGAACCGAGGTCGAGTGCATTGAGTTGTTCAGTTGGCGCCTGAGCACTACTGTCCTGCAGCTCTGAGTAATCGAGCACAGGGTCTGAATCTGAATCCGAAGTCCCGTCCCATGTTCGGTTTTTTTTCGACTTCCCCTTGTTGGATTTAGACTTGGCAGTCTTGGTTTTCGATTTCGTCTCTACAACCCCCTCTTTCAACGGGGCGCCAGCGGCTTCCGGAGAGATTGGTGACGGCACAGAGACCCCCACAGATTGAGGCGTCTTAACGTGTCCTTTCACCACAGAGGACTGTAACCTCACTTTGACGAGCGCCTCGAACTTTGCAAGATCGTCTGCTGTGTTTGCGTATATCTTGGCCACATCAGACACTAGTGCATCCGGGTCATTGAGCACCTTGAGCGCTACTGGGAACAACACTGCTACGTTAGCGTCAGTTTCTGGGTTCCTACACAAACGAGCTGTAAATTCTCCACTTTTGCCTAACCTCAACTGCGCCTGATTAGACAGCCGAGAAGAGTCTATGCACTCCTGAACAATGAGTTCGTTCAGGGCCGATGTAGGCACGGATGCAGTGCCGTTGTCATACTCGATAGTTCCTCCATTCTGGAAAACCACGAGTCTGAACATGGCAAATTAAGAATGCGTGGCCCAACGGTTTGTGGATGCCCCTAACCTCGCTCTCTAGTCATGTGATCTTACAGGGCAGGGGCCAGTTGAGTATGGGTTGCAGGGTTGTCTAACGGTGATTGTGTCATTGCCAGACCAGACAGTTTGGTACTTCCAATTAAGTTATAGAACGGTGTGAATTGCTGCTAAACTTTGCAAAAATGTCGACATTTAGTGACAAAAGCTACGACGCGAAAAACTACTCGCAGGAAAGGCCCAAGTACCCGCAATCCTTCTATGATAAACTCATAGGATATATCGGCTTGGCAAAGGGCGAGAAGGTCCCTCTTGCTGTAGATCTTGCTTGTGGACCCGGAGAGGCTACTCTTGTCATTGCCGAGCGACTTGGTGCCAAAGTATTCGGAGTTGATCCTTCTGATGGAATGCTTTCGCAAGCTCGTGAAAATGCCAAACGAAATGGTGCCAATATCGATTTCATCACGGGCAACGACGAATCTATAACTACTCAGTTCGCGGAACACTCCGTCGACCTGCTCTGTGTTGCCGAAGCAGCGCATTGGTTTGCGTACCCGGACTTTTGGCATACGGCGCACTACCTTCTCAAGCCTGGAGGAACTCTCGCCATTTGGTCCTACTACATATTTTGGTTCGAGGGCTACCCCGAGTCATACGATATCATTCGCAACTTTAGTGTTTCCGAGGACAAGTGCGGTCCTCACTGGGGAGCTGGCCAGCATCACCTGCTCAACCTTTACGAGGAGTTAATTATCCCCACAACGCTTTTCGAGAATGAAGAGCGTGTGAAATATACTGTCAAAGATACGCCTGGTCGGACGGCTTTGGAGCTACGCCGGAACAATGTTACCGTGGCCGATATTCTTCGCCTGCTCAACACCTATTCGGCTTACCACACTTGGAAGCAACAAAATCCAGAAAAGAAGGACATCTTGGAAGCAACTACTGAAGAGCTACTCAGCAAGTGCAATCTGACGCTAGAAACCAAAGTGAATGTCCATTGGGAGTCGGTCTACATGCTTGCCAAGGCCAAGCAAGAGTAAAAACACCTAAAAGTTCGCAGATTTGTTTGTTGAATGGCTTTACTGTTGAATGGCTTTACTGCTGAGTATGTCGCGTCTGAGTATGGAATATCTTAATTCTTGCTGAGCTCGTTGTTATGGGGCACGTAGTCATGCTAATACAGGGGGATCAAAGCAGTAGCGGCTAAAGCAATCCTGGCACTGGCTCGTTGGACTATCTCCTCGACGTTGCTGTTCTCTCAGAACGATTGCGCAGGCCACGCAGCTTCGCCATTGAGGGTCCCCAGAACCGCTATTCTGCGTTGCGATGTTGTATCCGTTCCGAATCATGCCATCGCGTTCATTGTTGGTGTAGCTTAGCTTCCAGGTAGAAGTGTTAGAGGCATATGTTCTTTGCATATTAGGCAAATATATCATCAGTGGGACCGTTGTGACTTCTCCTGCTGAGATTGGATCTGCGGTGCACTGGAAGAATGTCGGCCGCTTAGCCAATCCCATTCTCCAGAAAGCGGTGGGATTCGGTACCTCCGGGAAGGCACTATTATTACCCTGGAGATTAAATTGACGCATATAACTGGCCCAAAGCGCGCTTCCGTTTGGCCAGTTGGTCTTTGTATCGGCTGAGTTGTCCATGGCAAACATGACATCAACGCCTCGGACCGTTTGCAACAGAGGAGCAAACGGAATGTTCTGGCCGTCTTCCCCTCCATCAACAAGTGTCACAAAATCAGAGCTTTTAATGTTGTCATCTACGCCTTTCAAGTTTTTGAATGGGTTCGGAATTGGCGCCGTCTCTAAATATTGCTGGCCCCCTACTGCAGCAACGAGGGTTTTGTACAAGCTCTGCAAAGGACCAGAGCCCTGCGAAAACCCCTGAGCAATTATGTTGAACAGAGTTGAGGAGGCGCCAATTAGGAAGCCAATGTTATCAAAGCCTGTGACACAATTGTTGGACGCTGGAGATCCGTTGTTCGTGCTAGTTCCCAAGTACCTTGTCTGAACGAAAGCAGATACCGCTGGATCCCAGGAACCAAATTCAAAGGGCGTCATCTCGTAGATTGTGGAGTTAAGACTCACCGTAAGGTTTCCATCATTGGATATGGTCCCTTGCGTCGCGGTAAAACTGTCAGCTACAAGGATTGGCATCGGCATGGTGTGCTGAGACATCCCGGATGAACCAGCCATGTCAGACCAATGTAATCCACTGCCCGAATCTGCGCCTGAAAACATCTGGGCACTGAGCATTCGTCCCCAAAAGTCCGTGACGGAGGTTCTGAAACCCTGAGAACTTTTTTTAAGAAGCGACGAAAGTATGCTCAGGAGCCAATCGGGTTGAAAATTTTGGAAGAACCGCCTTTGTACAGTAGGGTTGAAAGCATTTTGGAAATTCCAAAGAGATTTCTCCCCTTGAAGAGCGGTGACTGGCTCCCAATTGTTCCCTAAAACAGATCCGACCAACCATGCCCCCCCACTGGATCCGGTTATGTAGGTTGTCGCTTGCAGCAGGCCACCCATTCCACCAGGCTGAGTTGCGCCCGTCGTCCTACTGTCGAAGGCAGATAATTCACCCGCCCCAGTAAGCATAGCTCGAAACCCACCTCCCGAGAATGCCATTCCTATTCTGATGCTGTTTACATTGGGTCGTGATATCGTGCTAAGGTAGCTGTGTGGATCGAAGTCCGTCAATCCAGATTTGCTTAGCCAATCTACAAGCGCATCATGCGTATAATAGTCTCTTCTTGCAACCCAACTCGCCTCGTTTCCAGATAGATCACTATTTGCACGTCTCATGATGTTAGTTGATGGACATAACACATTAACTGGACCATAAGCTTGTGGATCAGCGAATGTGCCACCCAACAGCAATATTAATGAATACCACGGCCCAAGCATATTGTTAACCATTCACAAGCAATCCTCAAGGTTTCAAGGTGAGGAGTCAATTAGTGTGTTTACTTCCCAAATTTAATCGTATCTATAAACAACTCAATAAATAAGTTATGTCGGCACATCTCCTCTCAGGGCTCCCCAGACAAGGTTTTCGAATTTAGCTTTTCACGCGTCCGCGATCACGTTCAAGCCTCAGAACGTAAACATACAAGAAAGATCAAGCTTAGAACACCGTGGATAAATTTAAATAAACAATGTGAAACAGAATCCCACTTGAACCGAGGCAGTGCCTAATATCTGAATCAAACGAATCTTTCTTACGCGCCTGAGAAGGTTAAACTTCTCAGGTCTTAATAAATTAAACATCTACAGATTTGTAAACTCGTTTTCGGCCCTCTTTCTTGGCATCATCGAATCCTGGGAAATCTTTGATGTGGCTCTCATCCCACATTGTCTGTATCCATGTCATCTGGGCCAGATTGAAACCGATCGCGTCCGACAACTCAAATAGCTGAGCCCTCAGTTTGTCCCTGATATCCTCAAATTCGGACTGCAGCATTTTATTGGCTACCAATTGGCGGTGGAAGGTGCGCAAAGAGAAGAAAAGCACACGGCATACAAGTTGAATATTCCATTTTTTCTCAAGCCAGATAACAACAAACTTGAGTAAATTCACTATACGGTCGAGAGGGAAAGTTAGCAGAGCATCTTCCACAATCGGTGTTTTGATTTTTGCCAGAACATCCATTAGATAGCGTTCAGCGCTTACGTTCAAAGCTGCTAAAATGACATGTCGTGGGCTCGGGTGCTCCTCCAAATCGGTTGTACAAATATCCAATGTCTCAAAAAGACGTTCGCCAGCCTTGAGCGACTCGATAGAGTGTTTTGAAACTGAGCCACCTAGTCCCTGGTCATTCTCGCCATCTTCCTCTTCATTCTCATGTGCTGCAGCCAGATCTTTGTCGTCTCTCTCTAGAGATTCGATAAGATTTTCTTCGTATTGCTGCTCCATCTCGTTTTCTCGCTCTTCCTCGATGAATAGAGGCTCATCAGTCATTTCCCAAATACGAACAGTTTTATCGTGAGAGGCACTGACAGCGAATGTACCGTCTGGGGCGATAGCTAGAGCCCAAACTTCTGAGTGATGACCATCAAGTCGTTGAATCTGAGCGAATTTCACGCCGTCCCAATATTTGACGAGGCCGTCTTTTGATGCTGATAGAAAATTATGAGTTCCTGGCTCAAAAACAACGCGTAGCACCGAATCTTCGTGAGCAAATATAGATTTGTGACAGTCACCGAAATCAAGACCCCAGATTTTGACGTTCTTATCGGCACTGCTAGTCACAATCAGTTTTGAGTCATGCGAAATGTCTATAGACAAAACAGGGAGCTGGTGTCCGTACAGATTGAGGTAAAATTTCAGCGTGTCTCTGTAATACACTTTGACGGTACTGTCCAGCAAACTAGCAGCAACAAAACGCATGTCTGGGCTGAGCTTGACAGCAAGCACGTCATCGTTGAACTCGAGTTTATGAGTATTTTTGAGAGTCATTTTGGGCACCTTGGGGAGCTCAGGATGGCCCACAACTTCCTCCTCTATCACAGTCAATGCCCAAAACTTGACACTCTTGTCTGCTCCTCCAGAGACAAGTTGCCTGCCATCGCTGCTGAGGTCCAGAGACCAGACAGCTCCTACATGCGCATCGGGGATACTGCTAACCAATGTGGATTTTGCAATATCGTAAATATCAATTGACCCCTCTTTAGTTCCTGCGACTAGAAGGCCATCACCTGGCAGAAATCGGAGAGCGAGAATGTAGTTGGTGTCCACTAAAGTACGTAAAACAGCCCTGCTCTTTCGATTGTATACCTTAATAGATCCGTTGGAGCCTGTCGCGATCATGAGGCCATCGCTGCTCACAGCCGCATCACGAACATCGGTTCTATGACCAGCACGATCGACTGCGAAGGTCCGTTCAGGTTCCTCATTTGCGGCATAAGTCCAACACTCCACAGAGTTCGACCCGAGGTTGGCTACAAGCTGGCTATTAGCTCCAAGACAGATACTGGACACTTTAGACTTGGTGCGCACAAGAGACGCAGAGACATACTCGTCCTTCATTGTGAGCTTGAGATCTACTTCTTCATCCTCCACCTGAGATTTCTTGGCTGCGCGTTTCTGTCGTCTTCTCATTGCCTTTTTGAGTTCCTCTGCATTGCGTTTCTTCCACGTTTGAACAGAGTCTCCAGAAGCGCAAAGTAGAGTAGTGGCTTTGGCATCCCAGATTAGCGAAACGGCTCTGTGTTTTGTGTGCCTCTCAATCTCGCCGAGTAGAGATATTTGGCGTCCCTCGTCATTCCCGAAATCGAGTTGCCATATTCTCAGTTCGGTGCCGTTGCTAACGGTTACCAGTCGATTATTATCTATTAAGCAGAGTCCCCAGCACTCGCCCTTGTGAGCAACATGGGTTTCTGTGGCGAACTGAGTCTCCAGATCCCACAATTTGATGATTCCGTCTTTGGAAGTAGATACGAGCACTGCCTTATCGGGATGGAGGACCAAGCCAGTGATGACGCCTTTGTGTCCCTTTAAACGGTACAAACCCTGCTCATTGATGAGGTCCCACGCGATAATCGTGGTATCCGCACTTGCAGAAAATAGCAGAGTGCCATCAGCGCTAAATTCCAATGCAGAAACAAAGGACTTGTGACCATTGAACACGACCATGACGGACGCACTGCGAATATCCCAAATGCGGACGCTTCCATCCGAATATCCAGCAGCGATAAGCTCTGATTGAGCATCGTAGGCGAGTTGCACAACCTGAACTTTGACATTCAGCTGGGGGTCGACGAACCGGTCCAGCAGTTCACTCGTCTTCAGGTCCCAGATCTGAACCGCCTCGCCAGCACCAACAACAGCTTTACCAGGGCCCCGACCAGCAGGAATATGAGCCACGCCCGAAGCAGAGGACACAATGCCAAACACAGCCTCTAATTCGAACCTCGTATAGCTCTTCACCATGGCGACAAATTTCCAAAGAAAAAAATGATGTAAGCGAATAACCCTTCCATGCTTGCAGCCATAGCGACCAGAGTTGTAATGGACGAAATCAGATAAAAAAAGCCTTTTATGGTTAAAATAAATTCTAAAGAAGGCGTTAATACCTAAAGGACTTGTTGATGCTGTATACTCTGTCTGGGCTAATTAAGGCAACATCGGAAAGTAAACGCTGAACTACATCACAGTGACATTCAAACTGGTCAGTAGGAGCGTCAGTAAGAACTTCTTCAAAATGTATTTTGCGAGAATTTATAAGTGCCTTATTACTTGAGGGATGCTCTCAGCTGAAGTTCAGATTGTTGTCGCTTGTGCGTATTTTGTCGGTCAGAATAAATAGATATTTTTTCTTTTAATTATAGCGCGTTAGCGCTCTGTGGAATCTTCAGGTCGTCTGCCAACGGAAGCCGAAGGAGGAACCAGCAAATCCTGCTGACAACGCTAACTTCGGGCTGTCTTTGCACGACGCGTTGGCCTCCTTGGGATTATACAAACTGACCAGGGGGTTGAAATAGTGAGATGCGACATTCAATGGGTTCCTCCAAGCTTGCCTATGATCAGTGCGGACTGGGGGGTTACTTGTTCACGGACTTCGCCATGCCAATGCCCTGAAGCTTCTGCTGGTAGGTTTGCGTGGGCAGAAATCTACGGATGGAACGTATCTCATCACTGGAATAGCCCGCAATGTGCATGTTCCAGTTGCGCTCGAGATGGAGGTGGATGTCCTTCGCGTCCAGCACGTCCGACTTCCGGTGTTTTGCGAGCTTGCAAGCGAATGTCGTGACCGACTGAACAAACTCATCCGCTAAATCGAGCAGCAGCTCCTCGACATCGCCGTCGATCAGCGGCTCATTGTCACTGCCCATGATCGACCCTACAAGGTCGCCAAGCTTGCGTTTAGACAGCAGTCGGTCCCCACTGAAGTCTAAGGGAGGCGCACGCACAAGCGCCGGGTTGTTAAGCGCGTGGGCATCTGAGGCACCGCCGTTAGTCAAGGTCGGCCGACCACTGCGCACGCTGGCCGGAACTGGGGGCGCAACATTCAAATGTGCGGGAATAGGCATATTTTGAGCGAATGCGCGTGGAGTATCGGCTCCCGTAGCAGTCGGTCCAGCGGCAACAGCAGGGGTTGATCCGGCAGGTACATTAGCTCCTTGGGCACCAAAAGCAGGCGAGTTAGAAACAGCTGGAGCAGACGGCGTACCTGCACGCTGCATAGCACGCAGTTGAGCAGCTCTGGCCGCTGTAACTTGGTTCTGTGTGACCGGCTGGCCGTCTTGTGTTCGCGGCACGCCCCTAAGCATTCCTGCCTGCATCCCTGCGGCTGGCTGTTGGCCGTTTGGCACCTGAGTGGGGGTCTGCGTATTTGTAGAAGCCTGCTGGGGGCGAGGCCGGCCCACTGCTTGGCGCAGTTCGCGCAGGATCGACTGTTCTCGTTGACGAACCTGATCGCGACGGGTTTGAAAAAACTGTAGCTGCTGCTGGATTGCTTCGATTTTGGCAGGATCTGTTTGCGTGCGCAAAGCGTTTTCGATCTGCTGTATTCGAGTCACAATTTGTGTGTAAGTGCGTCGCAGTTCGTCAATCTGTGCGAACCTCTGCTGGAACCCGTTGCCCGCAGGGACATTCACAGCTGGCGTAGCTGCCGCCGTGGGGGTCTGTTGAGCGAAATTTGCTGCTCCAGGCGGTGCAGGAGATCCCTGGTTCGAGGCTTGTGGCTTGAGTGTCCCAAGCTGTGCCATCTGTGCCATCTGCGCCATTCGCAGCTGCTGGGCCTGCTGCACAGACTGTGGCAGCTGCGGCATTCCCGATGGAAGCGCCCCAGGGCCCTGTAAACCCTGAGAACCCTGTGAAGCGGCCTGAACTGACGGCGGCAGTGGAGGAAGGCCCTGTGCACCGCCAGGAAGCTGCTGGGTCCCGGCCTGGGGCGACGCAAGTTGCGATGTGCTGAGTTCTTGCGAGTCAGCCGAGTTAGCACCTCCAGGCACCTGCGATGCCTGCTGCGACTGCCGCCGCTGCTGCTGCATCTGCATCTGCATATTGATGAGCTGCATCTTCAGGTTTCGCGCACGGTACAAATGCGCTCGGCCCTCCTGCGTGTCCCTCCCGACCTTGGTCGCGAGTTCCACCTCCGTCTGGAGCTGCTGCATCATGTGCTTGAGGACCTCCGTCGGACTATTCGACATTCCCTGCTGGTTGCTCATGAAGAGATCAGGGTACGGTTCGCCAATAACTGAGAGCCAGACCGTGGAATTAAAGAAATGGATATTCTCCAGCAATTTTTTCTTAAATACTTAAATTTAGGTCCATATGACATTTGCTCGTCGCGCAGAAGCAAAGGGTTCACAGTATGAGCTCATGTATTAGCTGTGTATAGCATGCCTGTAATCGCCATGTATGAAACCCAAAGGACACACGAGAGAAAGCATATTAAATGGGAATAAAGGCTGAGGCAAGAACAATAAGAAGCATCTGCAAGCTATTCCTTCTGTGTGATAGTCTTGAGTTAATGAGCTTTATCCAAACCGTAATGTCCTAGTCTATAGGAGCAGACATCGCACAGTCTGAACTGGGGTCACCCGATTAAGAAGGAGTACTGCATGCTTGGAAGGTGTTCGGACAGTCTCACCTTGGCTATTTTTATCACTTAGTCTTTAACTAGTTGAGCATAGGCACCCACTGTCACCTTGGCATATTCGGCCTTTTGGCAACAACCTATGAGGTACACACTACTCGGAACCTCAAGCTCGAAAGCGTTGTCAAGAGAAGACCGAGGAGGACTTATAATCTTCTACAAAATCATCGATGAGAGCCGGCCATGCACTTGTCTCATCGTAATCTCGGAGATGGGGATCAGCGAGGGCATAAGTGAACAGCTGCAGCGTCATATTCCATGTATCAGAGCTTATACTATGTCCATCCTTTTTCGTGAACTCGAGCCAGGCCGCGACTAAATTTGGAGCAAACCTTGGGGAGAGAAGAAGATGCCAATAGTCCAAAGCCGTCTCACAAGGTAGCATTCTGGAGCCCTCGGGAAGCACGAACTGGAATGTAAACCTGTAAACCTCGCGGAAATAGGTCGGTTCTGAGGCCATACGTTTGCGAAGAAGCAATGCAGCCTGCTGCATGCTGGCCACGTCAGTGGCCTCGAGTCTGGCCCAGCCATCGATGAATGGTTGCTTCAGAAAGAGGCCTACCTTTGGAGCCTGCAACTCGTAGGCAACGGCAAGCACGGTCTCCTCCTCGAGACTGAGACTGAGGGCCTGGACAAAGGCAATCACGCTGTCTATGCTCAGCTCGCTGGCGTCCTCAGAACCAGCAAAAGAGGCCCAAACAGAACTCAGCGCAGAGCCGTACCGCTGTCTGCGGAACTCCATCACCGATTCGACTGTGAGTTTGGCAACATTGGCATCTGGCGAGGCCTCTAGTGCGGCACTCGCTTCAGACGGGAGACACCCCGTTTGCTCAGCCAAACGCAGGGCCCCGCGCGACATTACAAACCAGTGACGATTCCGCCAACCCGCAGAAGCTGAAATCCAATGACAAATACGGCTATGAAATCAGATGAAGGGGAACTTCTCATAACATAAAAATAAATAAATAAGCGTTAAATAGATAGGCCAACAACTACCATAAGGCAGCCGAAAGGCAGGTATTGTGCTCCAGAGTTCACGCTTGCTCGTCCACCAATCTCTCGTCTTGTGGAAGGCCTCGAAACTCCTCAAACCTGCGGTAGGCACTCTCGAAGTCAACAACGTCATTCTGCATGCGTTCAAGCAGGTCTCGACAAAAGGTAGCATACAGCGGCTCCGCGAGATTCTGTGCTTGCACAACACGGTCCAAACTTGTGTCTATGTTGTGCTCTTTCAGCAAATCCGCATAGAGTTGCTCTGCGCTTGCTGCGTCGTTCAGCAGGGGCGCCTGCTCAGGCAGAAGAGGGTGGTTCCTATATGTTGTAGCGACCGCATCGAAATTCACACTCGAGGACCTGCTGAGTTCGTCGTAGACTATTTGAGCGAGCAGCAGGGGCCAAAGAAGCTCTGGTTCACCAACGTTTTCCATGAAGGGACAGCTAGGGTTTGACAGAAGGCTAAAAACAGCACTAAACTAGGCAAACAAACCTGCATGTGGAATAATTCAGAATATGAAAGCTTGGTCCAGAAATGTTACGCTTTGACAGATTTTTGCTTGTAATTGCTAAAGCCAGAGAGCATGCCAACAGTATCCATAAAGGGAGTCAGGTAGGGTTTGACAGAAGCCTAAAAAAAACCACGTATTTAGGCAAACAAAACCTGCATATAATATCGACTCTTATCATTCAAAATTAGAAAGCTTGCCCCCAGAAATGTCACGCTTTAGCAGATTGCCTGTAATTCCTAAAGTCAGAGAGGATGCCAACGGTTTTCCTGGGGGGAATCAGCTAGGGTTTGACAGAAGCCTAAAAAAAGTACGAAACTGGACAAACAAACCTGCATATGGAATCATTCAAAAAATGGAAGCTCGCCCCAGAAATGTTACGCTTTGGCAGATTTTTTGTAATTGCCGAAGTCAGAGAGAATGCGTTGCAGGTCTGGGTTTGAGCAACTAAGCAGTGACCGGCGCATTATATCAGCCTGCTGGTGCATAGCCCAATCTGTGAACTTAGCGTCCCCTGAGCATAGACATAGTAGGTTTCGCTTATAATTTCTCATACATTCTGAAAGAATCTGTTCTACTAACTAAAATAAAACGTACCTTGTCAGCTGCCGAAAAGCGACCGTGATGAGGGCGATCCACCTTGAAGACATGCCCTTTCGCCTCGAAATAAATTGCTTAATTTGGGGTCGAGGTTTGGGAAGATGCGTAATGTGGTTTAGCAAAAACATCGACCCGTCCCCGAAACCAACAGCTGTGCCTGTTTCACCTTTGCGTTTCCGAGATAACCCTCTGCTTCGCGCCTCAGATCAGAGCACGGTGGAACTTCCACGGGCAGACGCGAGCCTAAATCGTGCATACCCCTAGCCCTAGAACATATCAGGTCAGGAGCGATTAAGTTCGTCGATTTTTCATGGCTGATAGGCACTGGCTGCCGCCTCTGGACTCCCGTGTTAAAACAGGGAAGGTACAGCCTCTGCGCCATGACCTGCCATTACCGCCTCTTCCTCAGAGTGCTCACCAGCATTCTGCCAAACACGCAGCTGTGCCAGACCATGCTACTCGCATCCCTAAGAGTCACTCCAGTCGAACGATTTCGCATTCTACCAGCTTGCATTCCAATCTCAGTTCGTCACATTCAGATATGAGAGGTCCACCCCTCTCAAATTCGCATTCGCATATGCATTCTTCGCATCCTTTTGCACAATCCTACACAAATCTGAACCATACGAGCCAGTCGAACCATTCAAATACACCAGGTCGGGGCTACGTGAGCCACTCGAATTCGCCTTCGAACTCCAGCTCGAGTTCATACCTTCCTCTGCAAAATCCACCCTCTAGTTTCTCCAACTACCCTGACTCAAGTGTTTCCAATCCCACTAATTCGTATGCGAAGCCGTATTCCGCCCCGCATTCTGCAAATCACTCGAGTTCAAGCTTGGTTACACCTCCCTCGAACTACGCAGCGCCATATCCCCAGAGTGCTAACGCCTTGAGCTCTTTCCCTGCTGATCACCCTCACTCTGCGGTTTCAAAACCGCCCCAACTCCCTTTCCATCTCGCAGGAAACTACCAGCCACGTTATGCCTATGGCCCAACGAGGACCCACCAACGAAAAACATCTTGGACAGCAAATCCATCCCCCCCTCCTAGCCAGGGACTGTATATACACGG
Source organism: Starmerella bombicola (assembly GCA_001599315.1). Classification (NCBI taxonomy): domain Eukaryota; kingdom Fungi; phylum Ascomycota; class Dipodascomycetes; order Dipodascales; family Trichomonascaceae; genus Starmerella; species Starmerella bombicola. The sequence goes on along the minus strand of BCGO01000003.1, from coordinate 129,685 downwards.
TAATTACACCGTCGACAATGTTTCGCACCAGCGCCATCCCTCGCAGACATCTATCTCCTCGAACGGATCTACTTCTTTGAACTTCGCAGAGAGGAAAGCCCGCCACGAGAGGATTTACGGCGGGAAGCCAATGGACTCGACTTCTTCACTGGCGAGTGACAGCGCTCAAAGTGCCCGTTCTAGCCTATATTCCGGAAGCCAACTTGGACAGGTTCCTAGCCTGCCAGAGGGAGTATCCACTCTCTCCAAAAACTCCGCCATACCTACTAAAGTCCACTCCGAGCTACCTGATAAAGTTCCAGAGCGCAATTCCGAGAGGCCCTTCAACTCGGGAACTCGGGGATCAACCGCCATGCACTCGGGGATTCGATCAGGAATACACCCTGGATCGCGTATAGGCACACCCGTTGGGACGCACCAAGGGAATTATCAAGGAGCGTATACCGAGGCGCACTCAGGAATGAACTCCAGCGCGCATACAGGGAATCAGGCAGGGGATAACCAGGTAGGGATGATTTCTGCTCTATCCAGCCAGTCGGCACAGTCAGGGGCAGTCCCCTCGATGCCCAGCTGGCCAATGTCAGCGACGCAGCCTGCAAGCACCATGGGTGGTAAGTTGCCCCCACTCGCAACCAACTATGCAATGATGGCAGGCCTTGATGCGCCACCGCCGGTATCGCATTCTGAACCGGTATCTCCTGCCGATTCAGCTTCTCAGTCCGAGCGCCAGGCCTGGAGCGCGACTTCCTCTCAGCATACATCGCCGTTTGTTTCGTCCAGCAGACAAGCTAAGAAAAAGGATAACCCCGGGTTCATGAGCAGGCTCGGATCGCGAATCAGCTCACATATTAGCTCGGGGTTTGGATCTCGTGCTAGTTCGGGCTTTAGATCTCGCTCCCAGGCTGCATCTCAAGCCGGTTCGAGGGCAGCCTCGAGGGCAGAATCAAGCATGAGCATGCATGGAACTCCCGAGCCTATGCCTGCGCTGTCAGATCTTGTTCTTGATGACGAGAACTGGCCCGTCTACTCGCCGCGAAGAGACCCCTCGGACGAGGTGCTAGAGGAAATCTCGCACCTTGGCGAGGGTAGTATGCCCATCACGGATATTGACCCTACAACCAAGAGCGTTCCCTTGTTGCTTAGCCATATTCCGGCCCACAGGGATGATGCCAAGGAGGCGCAGAGATTTATGCCTCGGGGGCTGTACTACTACTCAGAGTTCAACGGAACGATGGATGAAGATGGTAACTATAACCTTGTCGAAGGAGAGCACATCGGCTTTCGATATAGCGTTGTAGAGGCGCTCGGAAAGGGCAGCTTCGGCACAGTGCTGAAGTGCCGCGATCACAAATCGGGGCGCATGGTGGCCGTCAAGGTCACCACAAAAAGACCTGAACTGCAATCTCAGGTCAAAGTCGAGGCGAGCCTGTTGCGTTCGTTACTCGTAGACCATCATGGTCACCCAGAGTCGAACCACTTCGTGCGCTACATCGAGCATTTCCGATTTCGAGGTCACATGTGCATTACAACTGAACTTTTGGGCCCGAATCTGTACGAGTTGCTCAAGCGAAACGGCCATAAAGGCCTCGAAGAGTCGACAGTGCGGTACATTACGCGACAGTTGTGCGAAGGCCTCGAGTTTCTTGCGAGCCAAAAGATTATTCACTGCGACATCAAGCCTGAGAACATTCTGATCAGCGATCTTGCAAAGTGTCAGGTGAAAATCATCGACTTCGGCAGCGGCTGCTATGAAGGGAGGCGAATGTACACCTACATACAATCGCGTTTCTATCGCGCCCCCGAAATTTTGCTTGGAATGCCGTACGCTGCGGCTATTGACATGTGGAGTGTTGGCGCGATAGTGCCTGAATTGCTGCTCGGAAGGCCACTTTTCCCGTCCAGCGACGAGCAAGATCAGGTCGCACTCATGGCTCAAGTTCTGGGAAGTCCTCCATCTGCCGTTCTGTGGCGCAGCAGCCGGTCGGCGCTGTTCTTTGATGCACACAACGTGCCCCTGCAGCTCTTGAACGCAAAAGGAGAGCACCGACAAATGCCGGGATCAACGCCGTTGAGCGCGCTCCTCTCAGACTTCTCTGAGGACGCCCTCAGTTTCTGCGAGACCACGTTGCGGTGGTCACCCGAGACGCGTCTTAAGGCAGAAAAAGCCGTCTATCACCCTTTTGTCATCTCGCAATAACCTATTTATATGTACTTTTAATGCACTTCTCGGTGCTGAGCCATCATGCCTTAGGGCGTACCCTACGCAGGCACAGCTAACGCAGTTCACTAGGGCAACAGCATCAAGCGCACGTGCCACATAAACTAGTATACCGCATCGAGGGCAACAAGCTGCTTTGGAGCCTATGGCACAATAAGGTCGAAGAGGGAATTAGGACCAATAACTACCACGCCTGGACGAAGCCAAACACTTGTGAAACTAGACATAGAAGAATAGATGACTTTCTAATTTGACTGTCTATATCAGACATGTCTATATGCAGGTATGAAGAAGGAAGAATTGCGTCTGGCCACACCTAGCTGGTGCAGATGCAGATGCCACTGACACACTGACTAATTGGAAATCCGCGCGACTAGTTTTATTTGATGGTTGCGTCGAAACCGAGGTATTTTGTGTGGCAACAACTATATAGATTAATTGAACAATTCGATGATAGTTGCGCAAATATTTCTAATTTCCCCTCAGCTTGCTCAATTCATCATCGCGTCTCCATTCATATAGCATTCAATCTGCTTTTTTTTTTCGTGTCGACAGTGATCACTGAGACGTCCCGCCAGGGGGGGGTTAATCCGCCCACACCAAACAGCCAATGGCAGGGACCACAATTGGCAGCAGCAGCATTAGCCGACTCATTTCCCTAGCCCATACCGAGACTTCCAAAAGCCCTTGCCCTCTACCCCGCGTAAAATCGAGGGTTACCTGTCCCACGTCGGCCGTAAGCTCGACCGTAAGCTCGTCCGAGAGTATTTAACTAGCTCACAAGCCCCACCCTATAGCAAATAGCACTGCTTCTTTGAAACAATGAGCAAAGGCGACTACGAAGCGGTGGCGGATGCCATTCGCAAGATTCTAGAGAAGGACGACTATGACGATGGCAGCATTGGCCCTGTTCTGGTGCGCCTCGCCTGGCACGCGTCAGGGACCTATGATAAAGCAACACAGACCGGTGGGTCAAACGGTGCAACAATGCGGTATAAGCTTGAGGCCGAAGATGGTGCCAATGCCGGTTTGGAGAACGCACGACTGTTCCTTGAGCCGATAAAGGAGCAGTTTCCGTGGATAACTGTAGCAGACTTGTGGACTTTTGCCGGTGCAGTTGCTCTTGAGGCCATGGGCGGGCCCCACATTGACTGGAAGCCTGGCCGCGTTGACTACGTGGACGAGAAAAACGTGCCTCCCAATGGCCGCTTACCGGATGCCACACAAGGCCAGGACCATCTCCGGCATATCTTCTACCGCATGGGTTTCAACGACCAGGAAATTGTGGCACTGTCAGGTGCGCACAATCTTGGCCGAACACACGCAAACCGAAGCGGGTTCGATGGACCATGGGTGCCGAACCCCACCCGGTTCGGAAATACATTCTTCAAGCTGCTCCTCAACGAGGAATGGTATCCTGGCGAGAGCCCTGTGGGTATGAAACAGTATTACGACGAGGACAAAGAGCTTATGATGCTCCCTACAGACATGTCCCTCATCAAGGATCCAAAGTTCCGTGTCTGGGTCGAGAAGTACGCTAAAGACAAAGACCTTTTCTTCCGCGACTTTGCCAAAGTATTCTCGAAGTTGCTCGAGCTAGGTCTCCGAAGAGGACCCGATGGTCTGTGTGCTATCAACGAAGTTAAGAGCCAGGAAAATCACATGTAGATAGTTAACTACGCTAATGTCACTAATGTATGGGAACTTTCTGTATTTATCCAAATGGGATAAAGAAAGACCTGTATTCTACTGTAGCTCCTGTACCAGAAGTTAGCTTTTCGGGATGCACCAATCAGTCCTTCCCTAATGGGATGTAGCTTTTTGCCTTGATTGATGCTACCATCCGATGCTACCATCCGGCAAAGCTCAATCATAACAGGACCAAAGATTCACTCCAGAAGTTGAATTTTATTACTGGTGTCAAAAAGCTTGGCTGCCGTGAATTGAAAGGGTCAGTGAGTGTGTAAATACGAGCCAGGCAGACTTTGTGGAGCATAGTGCATTGTGTAGTATAAGAATATAGCCAATTTAAAAGTAGCGCTAGCAAAATTCTGTATTCAAAGAACTGGCTGGCCACAGATAATCGACCGACTATTGGGTTTGGTGCCTTGAAGAGAAAGAGGACTAGGTGATACCTCGTGGCCCCGATCGTGTTCAGCGAGTCAGTGGGTGAACACCAACGTACCAGGTCTCCTGGTTCCAATATTCAAAACGTGAGTTGCTGCAAGCTAATCTGTTTCGAACTGGGGCACCCTTGACAGAATTGTGAGAAGGTAGCATGCAGGAGCTATAAGGTCTTCGCAGAGTCAAACTGTTTGCTATTCAAACCTGCCAAACCTGAGATCGAAGGCGCTCGTTTGATTCAATCGATTCTTCCCGCGAAAATGTCGCTAAGGATCGCGTCGTATCTTTTAGAGGGCAAGATTGGGGTCTGGTTTCGACGACCTCATACCAAATGCGTTCAAGCCTGAAAGTTCATCAGAACTCTTCAAGCAACACAGAGATCCAAAGCTAGAGGCATGTCGTCTGACTCTGTTGGAAAGGCCATCTGGGACATATATCACGCCCAACCAGCCCTCAAACGAAGTATTATGACGAAGTCTCTATATCATAGACGTTATATATGACCTCCCAATGGCACAAGGTGAATGACTGGCAGAAATGCGTAGTAGCATATGAACGCAGAATGCCTGGAATTCCGATGTCTAGTTCTGTCAAAACAGTTTCCCCTTCAGCCTATAATGTCTATAGATTATTAGATAAAGAACGAGCTGCTTGACAAAAGCAGGATCTGCGCAAAGAAGAGCTGGGGTTCAAGGTGGAGTAGCTCACTCACAGCCCTGAGGGTTCACGAAAGACAGTGGAGAACTATCCACTCGAACATGTTGAGAGGAAACGTAAATTGAACTGAGCAATGCAACAATAATCATAGACTGTATCTGATAACCAGCTCATCTTCACATGAATTGTAAAGCACTCAGATATAAACGCATAGTATTTTGAACGAGTTAGACTCTTATGTGTACACTCATTGAGCTTATTAGAATTCTATATTATTACATATGGTAGCGAGCGTGGTGTTTGGCCAACTTAGTATGAATGATGAACCAACTTCAGATCTATAGGAAGTACATGTCGGAAACACAATTGCGTAGTTCTTCGCATTGTCGTACCGTGTCCAGGCACTCATTTAAAAATGAGACGAGCATTTCTCGTTTCCTGGGCAGGAAGTACTCAAGCTTTTTATAAGCTTCCCTAGCTGTTTCCCGCTGGGGCCCAGACCAGCCTCCGTTAGGGAGGGTGTTTATCAGTATCTCGAACTCCTCAATCAACTTGATAAACTCGGTCTCATCAAAACCAAACTTGGTTTGAAAAAATGTAAAACATTCATTTATTCGTTCGTTCAACAACAACGCCTTTCTTCTGTGGGATTCGGAGAAGGCTTTGAAAGTTCCCATACATGTAATGCATGCCCGGACCCACGTCATGGAACTCTGCCCCGCAGTTATCACGCTGTCAAACTCGTGGTAGCTGCGAAGGTACATCTCGTTGAGGTCAGGGACATTACAGTGAGGTGCTGCGAACATTACTGTAGCAGTTGTCTGGGAATCTCGCTTCATTTCATCTAGCTTCATTCCAATCCTTTCGAAATCGAGTTCCATCCCGGCTAGCAAATCCCTTGGGTCCCATTCTCGCTTCAGAGAAAATATAGAAGTGTTTCTGGACATTGAGCTGATGCTTCCAAAGTCAAGAACAAAGGGCCTCTGATTCGCGCATCTCACAGCATCTGGAAAGAAGAAAGATACGTTACTTTCGTGAGCGGAGTATGGTATACGGGAGTCTTCGTAGATTGGAGCTACTTTGGGCGTTGGCATGTCGAATTCATCTGGGTCTATAAACTGGATAGGGTCTGGCACAATCACTAGAGAAGAAACGTTAGCCTTTTGCCACTTCTTGAAAGCGCGAGATGCAATACAGCGGTAGCGGGCGTATGCTTTGATCAAGAGGTAGCATGCAACGACAATTAAAATCATCATGATCATATCTTCGCAGTGTTCGAGGCCGGATTCAGACTTTAGAGAATTGGATACGACGGTAATCTCATCTGGTGCCCACTGGCAGACAAATTGGGGAGATCTGCCTTTCATAATGGCTTTAGCCATACGATAAACTGGCGCCTGCGTGTTTGCGCATTGTTCAACGGTTGCATTACAGGCCGCAACTTCGGCGCTGTCAATCCTGAGGACGGATGAAGCCCTAGGACTCTCAGGGATTGATAAATGATATCCTTCAATCACCTCAAGGAACAGCTTCGTGAACTCCTTTGGAAGCGAGACCAGGAACGAGATGAAGAAGCGAACATCCACCATATTTATTGCCTCGAGGGCAGAGCTGAAAGCGTTTCTTGGTGACATGGCAGTTACTTTCGAGGTTGAAAAGCAGATTATAGCAATTTTATCACAATTGAGAACTCTTGAGTGTCAATTGGGATGGTAACTTCGTAGTGAGGGTGGTAGGATATTTGTGATGCCCAAAATTGCCTAATCGGGAAGCGTTCGTTTGGCCAGCACAACGCCCCCAACCCATCCATGGTAAGGCCACTGGGTAGTCCATGCTGCTGTGATTTCCAGAATTTCTCCCTACAAGAGCTGAAAGAGCTGAATTGGTTATGCTGACGACAGTCTCTGGAAGCGCCCACAACAATACTCCTTTTCCGAGAGTCTCGTCGCCCCATGCTAGATCTAACAAGTTTACTAACAAACCTAGGTAAAAATCCATGAAAAAGTGACGTTGTAGCTATTTCAGCCGTTCGATTTTAGAGAACTTTTTTTGTCTTAAGACTCAACTACTGCCTGTATGCACTATAAACTAAGCTTAATGATACACCAGCAAGTATACAAATATTTGCATGAGCGTTGCATTCTGGTTGCAGAAGTTCATGTATATGGTGAATACTAAGGCATGAACTCTGTCACGATGCTCTTGTAGTCTGCGGGATCTCTGTACAAATTCTAGCGCTCATTGACAGACACTTCGACTAGGGTTCTGACAATAATATTTTTTCAGAACCAGGTTTCATCGTTGTGATCAGTCTGATTTTTGACTCCTCTATCTCGGTGCCCAATGGAGCCGCATTTGCAGCGTCTAATGACTGCTGGGCACAATGGAACAGTCCTAAAAGCCATACCTAGAGGCCTGCTTACTCACAATGCAGTGTTGTGAGTTTTAAATTAACAGTCGCAGCCAAATCTACCTGGGCGGGGAATTCCTTTTGCTATCTCCTCTTTAGGACGGTCGCGAGGTAAGCCGCCTCCCTTCTCGCAGTCAAATTTCAAAACCGAAGAGCTTAGAGAAGATTATTAGCTCTGAAGGGTTCAAATAGAGCCATTGTAAGCGAGGTGGGCACCAGGAGGGTAGGACACATGAGACACTTATGACAAGCGGGTTCGCGATAAGATAGTGTTAAAAATGCCGTTTTTTTTTTATTCAAGTACTCTCCCATTACGTTCCATCATTTATAATTCCAGTATAGCTTATTTCTCTCCACCATCCATTGAGGAATATAAACAAAACAACAACCCTTACCTGTATATACAGCTGTAAAACTTCAGCGAATGACTTCTATTTGCTGTAATTACTCTATCATGAACCCATTTAAAAGACGATTCCTCAGGCTGTGCTTACATGTTGCAATGACAGTTCCCAACTAGTCGCACTACAACAGAATTCGTGAGATTCGTAATTCTCCTAAGATTTTCTTATGTTAATGGCTTGCAATCTTCCTTCAACATTCAAGTTACGAAAGTGCGATGGCCTAGTTCAGCTGTCTTCCCTCACACGCGACCCTCGCCTTTATATGGCACTGAAGGCATCAATTAATCACAACTAGCTTTCTCGTGGACCAAGAAAGTATAGCTCCACTCATTTAACAGATAAATTTGAGAGAATTGCTGTAATCATTGGCGTATCATTGACACTGTCAATGAATGTCTCTTGATACTAATCGCACTGTCACTTATTCTAAACCAGCACCATCGTATAGCCGTGAGGCATTAGTTTAACACAATGTGCCTTCACTCGTGGACTGAGGGGAAATGGCTCCATCCAGCCTTTAAGTTCGAGAGAACTAGTAAATCCGCTCAGTCGTTGAACCTGTCGTTGGATTCTTCTCGTTATAATTAGCACACCCGTCAGAACGGTTAAGGCTAGGGCACCCCACACCATAATCTAAAGCTCATTTCTAAGAGCAAACCGCGCACACAAAAGGCATCATAAACAGCACTTTTCAGAGGCATTGGTAGAGGTATCGGCAGAGAGATATTAGCACTTGGCTGTACCAAATATCTGCACGGAGAACTTTAGTTCAAATGATTAGGCTGAGCTCGTTTTCTACTAGTTCGGTCGGTCATGCGTACCATTCCCATCGCCGAGGCATAACCAGAGCTCTTTACACAACGTTGCTAGCATCCTTCGGGATTCGGGTTTACCGTACTATTATTTCCGAGAAGAAAAATAAGAGTGGAAAGCCAAGAGTTGCTGTCAACGCTACTTTCCTCCGGAACCTGCTTAGACTGCTTCGCGTGGCAATCCCTTCGCCTTTCTCGAATGACACACTGCTTGTTCTGCTGCAAGCAGTTGCTCTCATCATTCGAACGTACCTAAGTCTTTCCATAGCCCGCCTCGATGGGCTAATCACTGCTCTGCTAATTCGTGGTGAGGGGAAAAAGTTCGTGCGTGCAGTAGCTCTTTGGATGGCGATTGGTGTGCCAGCAGCAGCTGTAAATGCAGCCATTCAATTTCTTATGCGACGTATTGCGTTACGCATCCGCACACGACTCACAGATTATGCCCTCGACCGGTACCTCGTTCAGGGTCACCAGCAGCCGGTTTACTATGGTATTCAGCAGCATGAGAGCGTGAATGTTGGTCAACTTATGGCCGCAGATATTGCAAAATTCTCTGCTTCTCTTTCGAAGCTCTACTCAAATCTTGCGAAGCCAATTTTGGATGTCTCGGTCTACACGTACCAATTGAGCAAGAGTATCGGCGGAGACAATGTATTCTTGCTGGGCCTGACGATTCAGCTCAGCGCTCAGGCACTGAGGCTAGCCGCTCCGCCGTTTGGAGAGTTCGTGGCCTCTGAAGCAAAGCTAGAGGGCGACTTCCGCGCCGCGCACTCACGGCTTGTGGAGTATGCCGAGGAGGTTGCGTTCTACGACGGCAATATCCCCGAAAGACAAAGACTGGACACGCGATTTTATGCCCTTGCTAAGCATGTTGATCGTGTCTTAAGGCACCGGCTTGCGTACGCTTCGCTCGAAGATTTCGTTGTGAAGTACTGGTGGGGTGCCGCAGGACTTGTGCTGTGCTCCATTCCCGTTTTTAGTGGCAGCAGCGACTCTCGTCAACGCGCACAGACTTTCGTGGTCAACCGTAAACTTCTTCTCTTGAGCAGCGATGCTGTCGGACGTATCATGTCGAGTTACAAAGAGATCAGCTCGTTGGCAGGTATGACCGCACGTGTGACCGAGTTTTTCGACGAAATCACGTCTCTGGCTGTGGCAACTCCGTTCCCAAGTCGCATAGAGGCAGTGGAAGGTGAGGGCACTCAAAACCGCATAATCGAAATTGGGGATATTGAAGGCGAAAAGAGTGCGCCAAGTCAACTTGACCCTGGACGAGTCATAGTTGGTGATCGAATTGAGTTCGATCAAGTGCCTATCGTGAGCCCTACTGGTGAGACGCTTGTCAAAGACCTCTCGTTTCGCATAGATCAAGGCCATCACCTGCTCATTGTCGGCCCTAATGGTAGCGGTAAGTCCTCCTTGTTCCGTATCCTAGGAGGCCTTTGGCCAGTAACTGCAGGCCGCGTAATACGCCCCAAACATAACGAGATGTTTTACATTCCTCAGCGACCATACCTCAGCCATGGCTCGTTGCGGCAACAAATTATTTATCCAATCTCCGAAAAGGAGAACACTGTAAGTGACGCTGAACTGAATGAGATTTTAGAGGTACTTGGCCTCCAGCATCTAGTAGAGTCCGTCGGCGGATGGGACGCCGTGAGAGAGTGGCGCGAGGATCTGAGCATGGGAGCTCAACAAAAGATCGCCGCGGCCAGGCTTTTTTACCACAGACCTAAGTTTGCGATTCTAGACGAGTGCACGGCATCAGTGACACTCGACACCGAAACTACCATATACACACACGCCCAGGAGCTTGGTATTTCTCTGCTCACAGTCTCCCACCGCGCCTCTCTCTGGCAATATCATGACAAAATATTACAGTTTGACGGGCAAGGACATTACATATTTGCAGATCTCAATCCTTCGGAACGGTTGGCTCTCGAAGAAGAAAAGTTGAAAATCGATTATCAGTTGAGGCAGGTCGAGCAGCTGAAAGAGCGTCTCTCAGCTCTCGAGCAACAGAAGCTACGCAGGCCGTCAGACACTTCCGTTTGTTAGCGATCTTGCGAACGCTAAAACCAGTAGTTTTTCGGATTGGCAAATAGGGAGTTTTGCCTGAAGCTATATCACAAACAAACTGGAAATCGCGTTTTCTTCCAACTACTGAGATCTCACGATGGCGACCCTCCCAGCGTGCAGCTCTTGACCTCCCCGAGAGAGCATGTTGAATATGAGCAAGAATTTCTATAAGTCTATTAAATAAATACATTCTCATGGGCCTGCCTGGATTGAGCGAACTCCGAAGAGCCACCACTCAAAATTACACGGCTAACATTCTTGAAATAACAGAGGTCAAACCGGTTGGCAAAGGATTGGAAAGGTTCTTTTATCAAATATGGAGACCGGCAAAAGGACTCCAAATGTCGTTCTCGTCTAAGATGGCCTCAAGGTACACTCACATTGTTGGACGGCCAGATCAAGACCCATCATCACCAAGGTGGACGCCAACGAGTGATCTGAGCTTAATGGGGAAGAAGGGGGCATACTGCTCTGCGCTATTGCTCGTGTTTTACTCGTTGCATGCAGAGTGCTGGAAACACTTGGGCAATTTAGCCAAGTATAACTCCTGGAGATTCGATGAGAGAGGTGCTATTTTCCCAATGACTCCTGATAATATCTATGATCCGTAGGTTATAAGCAAAACCTGCCTCGCCCATGTGCCTGAGACGAATGAGCAATGACGTACGGAACTCGGGGTTGAGAGCCTCAGAGGCAATGGTTAGCAAAGCGAATGTCATACAGCGTTGAATGGTGGACGCCGGCGGGATGTGGCGCTCGACATGACGCATGGCCAGAGCCACAAGACGTTGCACTCTTGGGTGATACATGGAAAACTGCAGGACTCTCCTCAAAACATGGATTTGAAGGGCCTCTTGGAACATAATGCACATGGCAGTAATTTCACTATCCGGCCAGTACTCCTCAAGCCAGTAATCGTTCATTCGCTGCATGATGCGGAGGGCTCTGAAGTTGACAGAGGCGCGTTGGGCCATGGTCCACGTGCGGGAGTTCTGCTGAACTTCGAGGATGAGCCTGGAAGCCTCGTTGAACATTGGCAACAGATTGAGGTCGATGCCAGTAAGAAAGTCAAGGTTTCCACTCCACTGTGGCCATGAGGGAAATTCGAGAACTTCATCATAGATAAGAGTCAATCCACTAACACCAGACATATATCCAACCATGCGAAACGCCATTGAGTTCAGCTCTGCATCCAGCTGCCACTCTGAGAACGTTTGACGGGTGCGAATTATGTCGAGGGCCGACTTCATGTAGTGACGCCAAGCCTGGTGTCTTCCCCTATCGATTTCAATCATCGCTAGCACTGTTGCAAGAAGCAATGCTATCTCGTCATCGCCGTGCATTTGCAGCAACCGAAGGTGATTCGCGCTTTTGGCCACCATTCTGTCTACCACGGCCTCATCCGCAGGACTTGAGCCCAAGCCATGCAGCAGCATATACTTATGCGCGGCGCCATAGGCTGCTAGTAAGTCCCAAACTGCGATGTCCGTTAGCGCCAGTCGAGGAAGCAGCGACAAGAACGGGTTCTCCTCATATGGAATTGGAACCAATGTATCGGCAGTAGTCTGCACGAAGTGGTCGAAGAAGTCCTGAGGATAAAGCCCACGCAACGAAAATTTCTGGGTATTCTGGAGAGAAGTACATGAGTGGGAAGAGTTTTCGGTGAAAAGTTCCGAGGGTCGAGCACTAACAGGTAACGAACGCATCGAGCTACCACTCACTGAAGAAGCTTGTGAGTGTACCAAAAGAGGACGAAGCAATGGTGAAGGCAACATTTTGAGGGTATCTGCGCCGTTCTCGGTGGAATCATCAAGTTGAGCTTCTCCTTTCTTTCGAATGACGAACTTGCGAAACTGACTGAGCGATCCAGGACCATCTATCGAGGTAATCGGTTCATCATCTGCTGTAAATGGAACCTGGACCATGGTTGTAGCGAGGCTGCGCAGCAAAGAAGGTCTGAAACAGCCACTCTGAACCACATTCTGTCCAATCTTGCGTTTCCGGCTCGTAGGACCATGTCTAGATTGGCGTTTTCGCGGAGTGTTTTCTGCTTGCAGTCCCGATGGAAGCGCAACCTGGTTCGTTAGCTGGTCCTCGTCAATGTCGTCAAGCGGACTGCTACCGACCCTGCCCTGAATAAGCTCGTTTTGAGATATCCAATGGTAGCGAACCTCGTAGGTGCAGCGAATGCTACGCTTTGTGCAATTGTTGCAGACAGGCCTCGCCTCGTCGCACTTTATTCTCCGAGTTCTACAGGTTTGGCATCCTGAGCGGCTTCGTTTCATCGCATCCGGCGAATGCTGCTCGATCCTATCCAGGTAAGGGCTTGAGTCATCTTCTGCGGGTCTCCACGCAAGGGCTGGAAAATGCAAAGCAATGCACGGAGTAATTTTTGAGGACCATTTACAGAGACTGACAAATTCTCATTAATGATATTCTTCTTTTCGAACATAATAGGTCCTCAAAGAATTTGAGGTCGAATTTCTAAATTTTCAGCTTGTAGCTGTACTCAAGCCAGGTTGCAATTCTCATCTTATCCAATGAGTATAGAGTATTGACTGTTGGGGTAACAATAGGTTGGACTCTCCAAAGTATAAAAATAGTATACTCTTCATCACCCTAGACTTGAAAGCTGGACTCGTAAAAGGTCATGTTTCGAGCACCAATTGCTACGACGCCAGAGTTTCATTGAAACAGCACCTGTCAAGACTGACTCGTATGATTCCTGGACTTCATTGTACAAGTTCAGGGAGTGTGGCCCTCTGATGTACTACCATTAGAGTCGGCAACATGCCCAACACACTGTTGTTCTCTTTGATGGTTTTCACGAATGACTTCAAGCACAAGCAGCCGCTGAAAGGCCGAATTCGGTGAGACATCGACAAGCTATTGTAAGGCTGCTTGGGAGCTCTGAGCGTCGTCGAGGATATTGCTGTCAGTGGAGCCTACTCCCACGACTTGAGAAGATGTAATCTTGAGAGAATACATTGTTTCGAGTTCTTCAGATTGACCGACTCATTTTGACCGTCTTAGCACAAATTGGGAATAAATCGCTATTCTGATCAAAAAGCATCCAAAACGGCGTACTTGTGTGTTTTTGACGCATAGAGCGCTCACTCAATAATTCGATCAATGCACGTTTGATATATGCTTGCTTCTCGTGACTAGAGAGTGGCCTCTATCAGCATAAACAGCTCAGAACCAAAACAGGGTTCGCAAACTACAAAAACGCTCACCAAGCCTCGCGCAGAAATCGCGCGCAAATTAGATCTGGTCGATCGACTCTACTCGATAGAGTAACAATCAAGTGGTTTGGCTCATGCCATAGCAGTCGTTTTCGACTGAAGTCGTTCTAACAAATGTTCAAGAAATGTTCAAGAGAGCGTATGGGATCTGAACGTTGTGTGAACTAGGTGTACCAAAACGCGAATTAAGAATTATTCAGCTTCCACAGTGATGCGTCCAAAATATCCGATGTGACGCACTGCAGCTAAACTCATTATACAGGAGCCGAGAATTTCTTGACGCATTTCACGTTTTCTTGGTGTTGTGCAGGGATCCCAGAGACGGTTAAACATAATCAGGGTATCAGGTATTTTCGGGCGTCTCGAGGTCTATAGAGTCAATTGAGTTGTTCTTCACGAACTTGCTTGATTTAGAAGTTGGAGAAGTTGATTCTGGCTTCCGTTTCGTGCTTGAAGGTTTGAACCACTCTGTGACTTTCGCCTCCTTGAGCGGTTTGTTTAGCCCGGGTTTGTTGGTTCCCACTTTGTTGACATCCTTAGAGACCTCATGATTTTGCAGCTGCGAATTTGGCTGCAGATTCCGTAGAACAGCAGGCCAGGAGCCAAGCACCCAATTTCTAGCAATTTCGAAAGATGTGATAACAGGCATACGTTCGTGTATATGACGAAGAGAACGGTCTGCTGCTGTGGTCACAATTGAGAACGTCGGAAGCTCACATAGCTGAGTATTAACGTCCCAAATGACCAGACAGCAGAGCAAAGGTACTTTTGAGGAAGAGATGTAGTATGGCCTTTTCTGATTCCACTCGTAGTAGCCCTGCATGAACACAATGCCTCTGCGCTGCATAGCACACTTCCAGGCAGGTTTCAACGGGTCTAAACTTTCACTGCGCGTATTGAAGCTAGGAAAAGACACCAATTCTTTGGCATAGGAGGGTTGTAGGGTCCATTTCATTGCTCTCAAGCTGGTTTGCTTAGTCTCTGGATCTTGGCTGAAGATCATATTGTAAGACTGCGGCGCAATGTTTAAACTTGGCTTAACCTTGTCCTCATTTGAGACCTCTTTCACCTCAAAGCCATGCTCTTCCAGCACCGATTGAAGCCTGTCTGGCTTCAGTTCCATCGCAAACCTCCCGCACATTCACAGATGAAGAGATGACGGCTGCCCTAGAGGTTTGGTTACCGCAGCCCATGTTTTGCCCTTGACAAGAATGACATACTAGATTCGAATTTATGCAAGCAAACTGATTTTGAAAGCATTGAAGAGCTTCAAAATGATAGGAAATCAGATATGATAAACTTAAGCTTCTATCGCCAAGTCCGTGTGACGAGGGTGTTCTACTCTACATGTTCACATTCTAAGTGAACCTAACTTTCATGTTTCTAGTGCTCGAAAGAAAGCTTTTATATGAATATTACCAATCAAAGCTGCCTCTTTGAGCTTGTTTCAGACCCAAAATCGCTGTGAATGCATGGACTGGCTTCCTATCGAGGAGCACAACGATGCCATCTAGTGCGCTGATTAGCTTCAAGAGGAACAGGGTCCAATAGAGAAGAGGCAAAATTGCGTGATACCAAACAAAGGATATACTCAATCATAAAGTTTATAATGGACAGCAAGCTTGTAGTGCCAGGCGATGACCATGTTTAATTTTAGTTGAATCACAAAGCGTGAAATAAATACTATTTGGATCCACAAGCCCAGCCATAGCTTTCAACACCACTCTGCTCAACGTGTCGGCTCAACGTGTCCACTCAAAGGCGAATTCTGGGAAACTTACAAAGTGAATGGGGTTTGATCATATCTTCAAATATTTCAGGCTGAGTCGTGAATTGGTAGAGTGCCGCATGATTTTTGCTTGGCACTGAACTCTATTCTTACTTCTTTTGGAACAACTCCGGACAGTTCAGGAATTCTAAAACTCCATGCATACCAAATCTGGTATGCATGGAGAAAACCTGGCCCTAGGTCCACCCCTGTTACACGCATGAGATGTTTGTTCATTGATGCAACTTTTGAGAAAACTATGTATAAGGTGCATGATAAACTGCTATATAGAGCCTAGTATTAAGGGCCTTGTGAATTTTTTTATCTTGAGTCTCTAGCATGTCCAAATACCCGTAGCGAGTTGGCCGATTTATGGGGCCAAAGCGGTGGGATAGGTACCGACAATACTGGAAACATACCATGTTATAAATGATACTTGAATAAATATATAGCTGAAAACGCCAGGTTGCCAGAGCTGCTATCCCACTATAGATCGAGAAAGGATCAAAGGCCAAGCAAATAACGCAGATGAGCTATTTTACCTGCGAACGTTGTACCTTGTCTGGCCTCGACCTTCTCAAACTGGGAATTGGTAATGAGCTGAGGCACAGACCAATCGGCCTTTTCGAGATCATCAACTTTTGTACCCTTCAGTCGAAGGGAACGCAATGCCTGAACCCATTCCTGAGACTCTGACCGCACTATGGCTAGCACTCCCTCGTTTAGCTCGAGACTGATTTCCTGGCTATTGAGAACTTTGCATAATGCCTGCTTCAGACCCTCGATCCGCATCGATTCGGGAACCATCGCAAGTACTGGAGCAGGACTGACTTCGGCACACTGGAGGAGCGCCAAGACCAACCCTGGATGCTTGGAGCAATAACTGATGAGATAGTCCCAAGTTTCTGAGCCTTGACCTCTCGCAAATGACACTGCATGCTCATAATCCTGTAATTTGTTGACCATGATCTCAATGCTTTCCTGAGACTTGCCAATCCTGCTCAACAAGTATACTAACTCGTTGTCTAAGCCATTTTCTTTGCATAGCGCTATGCTGGCCTCGATGTCATAGGTATTAAATCTTTCTAGAAATCCGTGGAGTTTCTGTGGATCGTATTTGATGTATAACACGACCATTAGATCTGCAAACTCAGAAAGCCAGGTTTCATCCACTAATCCAAGTTCAGTCAAGTAGCCGAATAGCAGAAGGTCCTGCCCTTTTAGCTGAGCGACCACTCTTTCAGGTGAAATCTCGGCTCTGCAACGGATCAGTTCCCTAAGACGGTCTACAAATTCACCATTCCCATTCTCACCATCGCCTGAGCTGAGGACCTGCCCCAAAATGCTCTCGACGCCAGGCTCCGTCCAGAGGTGATAATGACTGGCAATATGGAATGCTTCACCAGAATTTGCAGCTACCGCACATTGCACTGCTCGAACGTATTCTCCTAGCTTGAGCCACAGCCGCGATAAAATTAGTCGCAAACGAGTGCTTCCACTCGCTTGAATAGCGACATTCATGTCACTTGCCAGTGAAGGCCCGTCGTACAGTGCAACTGGCCAAGCATCAACCCACAACGAAAGCCATTCGAAGTCGCCCTTATGGAGGGCGAAACGCAAAATTGCATTGTGAACTTCCCCAATCTCGAACTTAGGAACGACTTCACCTAGCGCAATGTGCTGCTCAGCCTCCAAAAATTTGTTAGACCATTCCAGCCATTCAGCCTCCTCAAGGATATCTGGAAGAAGGTGCGCAGCGGATTCCCATTTCTGTGACTCAATGAGCTGATTGACAGCTAACAGACCAATGTCTCTTCTGCCTTGGTTTTCAGGATGTACTTGTTTGGAAGCAAAGTATGCCTCCAAGAATCTGCGGTGTTCGAGCAGCCAATCGACGTGATCATGAGCCGTGCGTTCGCGCGCAACCACGGCATCCTCACAGCTGATTATGTACAATTCTGAGGGCTGTACTGCGAGATGGTAATCATTGACGCCTAAACGGGAACCCCCAATCATCTCAAGCTCATCTTCGTAGGTTTCTGCGCCAGTTCTTGTATCTATCAGCTGCAGCTTCGGCTGTTGATGATGACCCACAGCAAGCACAGCGATCTGCTCTCCGAACGCTACCGCGCCTGCCATTGTCGCTGAACAATCGAACGAGCGGTCCAATTTTCCAGTTGCTAAATTGATTAGAAAAATGGTCTTGTGCCAAGCGACAATAGCCTGCTCAGAGCCATATGGAGAGATACGAGGACGAAAGAGATCAGCTCGCGGGGAATGCGGGCTGCGAGAAATCCTGTTTACCACAATGGATGTCTCGGGATCAAACACAGTGATGCCGTCTTCGTTGCACCACAGTAATCTTGAGGGACTTGGCCATGCAATCGCGAGAATAGTTGACTGCGTTTGGGCAAGAATTTTGTCAGACCTGCTTTTGAGCCATCCTTTCTCGCTGAGTACAACTTGGCCAGCAGTACCTCCACTGATGTAGCATCTGTGATCACGATAGTCCGGATGGAGAGCTATAGCATGCACAGGTCTTCGATAACTTGCCTGTGCCAAGTCTGAAGGGTCCAAAATTGAGGAAATGACAGTTGTGCCGTCAATGGAGGCAGTTGCAACAAACTCGTCATTAGCAACAGCAATATCAAGCACTGAAGAGCGATGAACGCGGACTGTTTTAATTGCAGTTCCATCGGGTTTGCAGAGATGGAGCATCCCGCTGTGAGTGCCATAGATGTGCACAACGCTCGACATCAGGCAAGCACTAATAAGATCCTTTCTTAGAAATGTTGGAGGCAGTTTGGCCACTCGGGAATAAATAAAAACGGACTCAGAGTCCTCCTCGGAGTTGTCACCTGAGTCCGAATCGCTCCCTGAGCCGGAATCGGTATCGATGTCAGCTTTTCCTTCATGTGAAACAATGTCTCGGTCGATATGATTGGAATTGGTAGAACCAGACAAGATAGACCGCACAGACCGCACAGAGGCAGCGGCTATGCTTCCAGGGCCCATCGACCCGTCGTTTCGCGAAGTTGGGCGACCTTGCCCTGCCGGGCTTGAAATAACCAACGGCCGTGTCAGACCAGAGAGCATGCCAAGTGCCATAAAAGGCACTCTTGTGGAATGCGACCCGTCGATTAGAGCCCTTATTGTCATGATGGATGCTCGCTTTCATGACCTCATTCTCGAGGAGCTTGACGAAACGCATCTTTTCGTCGCACCAGACAAAGTAGATTTCATTCGAGAGGAACTCAGTAGAAGACTTAACGAAACACTCTATAGTCCGGAAAATGACGAGGATTCTTAGAATTTCGGTAGGGTGCTTATAGAGTGCCTTGGCGGTTCGGCCTGTCAAGACAGCATCCCAAACCTGGTTGGGCCGGTATGAAATAATTTGTTTTGGAGAGTGTCACCACTATTCTTTGGCCTGATAACAATTGTGATTCTTTATGTATACGTTTGTTATGATCGAGTCTAGCATGCTTGACTTCTATCCAGAACACCTGCACACACATTGTTGTACCTACCGTGGATGACATATGCCGACTAAAAGCAAACGAAAAGCTAAGCATAGCTGCGATACAGAAGAGTTATGATACAGCAGAGTTATGATAAAGAGTTGTTAAAATAGCTATATGTGATAAATGAAGATGGCCACAAGGCGAAGCACCAGTGCCACGAAGGGCTTAAATTTGAGTGCCTGGGTAAGGAGAAGGACATGCTGTCCTGGCTAGGCTCCATCGAGGCCGATCCTCTGGCTCGGTATGCGGTGTTTGAAAACAGCGAAATCGTCCACAAACTTGGTTGGTTGACCGGTTTGCCTTATCTTCCGCAGCACCTTCACGAAATTTTGCTATTCGCTCTGGTGCACTTTGTAGCCTATGGATTGACTGGTCCCCTGCTTTCTTCGACTACGAGTTGGTTCCGGCCGCTTTCTCGCGATCAAAAAGTCGGATTAGGAGTCCACGTATCCTCGGAATTGAATGCTCTGCTTGGCATGTTCTTCTCGTTCCCTCTTTTCTTCTGTCCCAAACTAGACTCCCTCGTGAGCTACACACCTTATGCTGGCTTTGTCGCTGCATGCATGTCCGGCTATTTTCTGTTTGACACTATCATGTGTATTCGAGACATCGAGATCAACGGTTGGGGCTTTGCTGGACACGGAATCGCTGCGTTTTTCACCTTTGTTCAAGGAAGCCGACCGTTTATGCACAACTACAGCGCCCCTTTCATCTGGTTCGAGGCCTCAACTACGTTTGTCAATATACACTGGTTAGCTTCAAACATTCCGGGGCTTATCAGCAAACAGACAGAGACAATCAACGGTGCCTTGCTGATCATTGTATTCGCACTGTGCCGAATCATCCCTGGACCCATCAATGGGCTTCAACTCTTCAACGTAGCCCTCACCGAAGATCTTCCTGGAGTTCCATTCTGGATTGTTCTCGTTATTCTTTCCTGCTACAGCTTACTGTCTATGTTGAACTTCTGGTGGTTCGGCAAAATGCTCTCTGTAGCATACTCTGTGCTATTCACTAAGCCCAAACCGACAGCGACTCCAGTTCCAGCTCAACAAGAGGGAACCAACAAGGAGGCTTATAGCAGTGTCACAGCGGCTCGCTCAACAAGGAGGAAGAGGAAAGTTTGACGTAAATTACAATACTTAACTAGCCAATACAACTACTGAAAGGATCCCAAATTCATCGTTCTCTCAACAACCTAGTTTATGTTATGGGATAGAAAAATCAACCACATTAGCATTGCACAAGGTCACAATAGATTGGCCGAAAGTGGTATGTATTCAGGTATACAATCTAGTTCTGCTAAGCAGGCGACGAACCAAACAGTAGCTGTCAGTCTGATGACTGCTCGGTGTTTTTGTTGCGAGCCTCCACAATAGTAGCGCTCAACCAGCTCGCCATAGTGTCGATGTCCATGAGGTTTCCGCTTTGATGCTGAGATGTCGGCAGATTCCTATAGAATGCAGTGTACTTATCCATAACCGCCTCCTGAGCAGAATCTACTAAGAAATTTGATACCTCCAAGTCGCTAGTATACTCAGGAATGGCTGCAAGGAGTTTGTGAAATTCAGCGCTGCATTTATCGCGGAACTCCTTTGATATATCAGTGTTGATGTTATGGAGAGGCTTGGCCACTTCTACTGTGAGCGCATCACACATCCTTCTTACAGCACGACGTAGCGAAGCATATAGCTCTTCCATGGCATCAAACATTATTTCCACCACCTGAGGTACGGAATCCCACGCAAGAGTGATGAGTTCTCTGAAGGAAAGGCTTCTGTTGTCACTCGAAAGCAATCGTTGGATGCCCGAAAAATCGACTTCCTGCACGACGGTATTGTGGAGATCAAAATCGACAATTTGGGACTGCAAGACAAGAAGCTGCTTGATATGAAAAAGGTGAATTTTGACAGCATCGATTCCTGAGGCTGCGCTGACTTTGTTGGCCACTGCAGAATCAAGACTCAACAAACACTCGCGGATACATCGGTGCGCGAGATCGTTGAATACTTGCGCACTAAGCAATTGATAGACTTGGCCAAGAAGAGAAAGCGCTTGTTCCACCGTGGGGTATCTAGCCTTCAGAAACTCTTTGTTTGTTGGCTCATGTTTCGCCAAGCCGTCAATCGCGAGGTTTGCGCGGAATATTAGCCTATTTTGGGCATCTCTATAAATCAGGTCGAAGGGGTCCATATGATCTGCGACCCCCGGATTCTCGGCTTCCTGATCGGCATCGGAGTGTACAAGCAGAATAAGCTGGCCCAACTTAGCAATATCGGTTTCGTGCACAATCACGCGTCTCATCGCGTTGTAGAGAGAGTCGCTTACATCTTCGGACAGCCAATTCCAGAACTCGGTAGTTGCAGGGCCCATCAGTGTCTCGAAAACTTGTTGCTCTGCAGCATAAAGCTCCTTGTACTGCACAAGCACTGTTCTGGCCGCGTCTATGAACTCATCGTCAAGCTGCGTGAAACGCCCGAGCACCTCCACGTAGCTAGCAGCATCTTGCTGGATGAGACCGAACCTTGAACTGAAATAAGAGGATTGCATATCAGACCAATACATTTGTAGTCCGATACTCGCTGCTCTCGTTGCTTCTGGAGATTCCATGTCTGGCTTAGCTGGATCGTTACCGTGCGCTCTCACGAGGGCTACTACCGATCGAAACTTGGCAGTGTCTGTGTTGAACTTCGCGTAAAGAAGAGCCTGACGCATACCTGGCTGAGACTTGCTCTCTGTTGCCCGAGAAGTTATGCGATTTGCGACCTTGGAGATGTTGTGGGCAAAATAAGCTCCACCAATGGCAAGAGATCGTTGAGCACATGTCCTCAGCACCATTCTGGCTTGCTCAATTCCGAGAAAATCCGGATGAGCGTCGCAAAATGCGAGACCCTCGTCAATACTGTGCAAGATTGAGGGTAATTTAGGCACTGCCTTGGGTGCAGGGCCCCTTAGGTCTCTAAGAATCTTATTCTGAGCATCCCACACAATTGAAAGCGCTGATTTCACATTGTCTGCTGTCTCTATTTGTTTCTCAAGCCCCAGTTTACGATGCAACGCCTCGCGAAGTGGTGTGAGATCATGTTCACGAGTATCTTTTATTTCATGCAGCAGCCAGTTCACGTCTTGGATTAAAGACCTAGCCGTCAAACTAGCTTCAGTAGCAAGTGTGCTTGCTAGTTCTGCCTCGTCTTGTGCAAGTTTATAAGGCTTGACCTGTGCAGACCATAGCTGTTTGTCAAAGTCGTATACAGAGGGGCTCAAAGATCCAAGCCAGGCCGTTCTGCTCCACAACCGGCCTACTTCCGGGGTGGTTAAAGGGTCGTCTGTGGTGACATCTGGTGTTTCAGGCCATCTTGAGCTGTCATCATTCGCCGAACCGTGGCTCACAGTTTGGGCTCTAGCTCTTACTTGAGGAGAGGGTATGACTGGAGACAGCGCCACGGAACGGACAATAGACCGGGATCTCAATCTATTAGGCTCCTTTTTCGGTGTTTGAGGGGGCGACGGAGGCTCATATACCGAATGGTAAGCCCAATCATCGAACATGCCCGACATGGCGTGGGTGTGGGTTTGGTCTGTCGCGTATTCTAAGTTGTCGCTCATGGAGCGCGTATCAATTTTATAATAAAATTGAATATGCAAGAAAACTAAACCACTGATGACTCTAGTACATACTTTAGGATTCCTAACGCAATTCTGTTAGAGTTCACAGATAGTATACACTCGGGAACTGAGAGCCCCAAGTGTTGTTAAGGCAGTTGCGATGAAATCTCATGGAGGTATAAACTTTGCGCAACTAACAACTTGGCAACCTCAAACATTTGGTTTCCGAATTCAACAATGGATTGATAGTCTTAATTTCCTATTATGTTATGATGGTGTAGAGGGACGGGCTAGGGTGTGCCTGCATATTATCTCCGTTTGTAGATGCATGGTTTGAGCATGATCTCAGGGTTTTTGTTCTTAGCGTTAGCCAGTTTGTGTGTGAGCTTGACGAACTCGAACTTCACAAACATCTTGTTCGAATCGTCGGTTGTTCGATGGTAAAGGCCCATGTTCTTCAGGTTGTCCACGAAAGACGCGTAATCGTCCCCCTCGAAACGGGACTTGATCTCGGCTATCCAAACAAGCCCGTTCGGCTTTAAGATGCGTATCCCTTCATTCACAAAATCAGCAAGATTCGTACCCATCAACGCAAGGCAGAAGACGACAACGTGGCACGACTCATCTGGCAAGGGCACATGCTTGATATCTGCAACAGTAATGCGGTCATTAGCTTTGTGCATGTCGAAGCTGTGTACTTCGAACTCTGTTTTGCGCCTCGAGAAGTTCTTAGCAGAGAGTTTGAGAGCCAGCTCAGCCTCTCCGCATCCCATGTCGGCCACAATGACTTTGTTGGCTGCTTTGTCTCCAGGCAGACCCCCTGGCGCATTCAAAGGCTTCACTAATCTCTCCTTAAACTGCTCAACAAAATTGAGCACAGGATTTTCTGGCCACTGCTCGACTTGATGTCGAAACCCATCGTGATATTCTTTGAACACCTCGGGTTGTTTCTGGAAAATGTCGAAAGCCCTTTCGGAGTTGGAGGTATAAAGTTGTTCGTTAATCCACCTGAATCTCGCCCCACTTAACTTTTGCTGCATTTTCAGCTGGAGAGGTGTTAGTTTCTTGGAAGCGTGCTCAGGCCCTTCTGCTTTCCGCTTCAATGCAGTCGTTGGCTTTTCCAGCTCCTTATGCGTCGTCGCCTTTGCGTTCGTTTTGGGTTTCGTGTCAGATGGCATTGTCGCATTGACCTTTTCCACTTGTTCTTTTTCGGTTTCTTCCGTCACGTCCGTGTTCGCCTTAGCCTTTTTGTTCCTCTTACGCTCTCGTTTCGACTCTTTGGGTGTTTGCGTCTCATCCTTTTTCAATTCGTCCATCATTTTCTGCAAATCATTAGCGCCCAGCTTCTCTACCACTTGCTGCTGATGTTTCTTCTTCTTTCCCTGAGGCGGATCTTCCTGAACAACTTTTTCAGGCAAATCAAAGCCGACTTTAAACATTGATAGAATTACGCACTTTGGCTGAGACTGAAATTTATTTGAGGGTTAGGCGGATTGGTCTCCCGCGACGATATGCATTATTTAGTGATAACAAGCAGCGCTCTCTAAGATTGTAAAGAACAATAAAAATAAAATCTAGGTAAATTTTGGCGAGAAACATATTCATATAAAGTCAAGAGTGTACAAACTGAATTTTAGTACACACGATGCCTGGAGTCTGGGATGGGTCAGTGGTGCTTATAGACTGCATTAGCCATCGTATGTTAATCGCACGTTTCTTGTATATCACCCAAATGTAGCGTTGTGTTTTCGGAAGGCTAACATCGGCACGGATGCGGATTGCCAAATCGCGTAAATGGCCTTTTCTTGTGCGTTCAGTTTGTTGGAGCGGAGATGAGAATAGATATGGGGTATGCGTTGACGTCTGCTGAAAGAGCCGATGTCAGCATCGAGATGATCAGCCAGAACTAGCCAAAGACCAGTAGGTATTGTATAATTTCTCAGCCTTCAAAAGGTCATCTTAGCGATGTATATAAAGCTGCTTGAATCTGAATGATGTGCTGCTCAGCTTTAATGTTACCATCATCAGAACTAACATCTCTGCACATTACTGCAGCTTTCCATCGCAACTATTCTATTTATGAGTATGTTTTCTTATGCATAACTAGATCTATATGTATTTGCGTCTGGTGATCGAGGACGGGGAGCAGTCGCACGACGAAACGTTGACCGAAGTTGAATTTAGGGAAATGACTTAAAGCAAATACTGAGTGATTTGATTCAGTATAGCCATCTCACGAAGTCTGCTAAACACTCCTGGCTTTCGCTTCCCTGGTATCTAGATTTTTAGTGCCCTCAATCCGTAACACTCAAAACCGTCCACACCAATTCCACTAGGCCAGCCCCATCTCAGCTAAGTCATTGGGCTGGCAGCTCAATCCGCAAAACCAGACACGACATAGAATCCTTGAGACCTTGAAGTATCAGCATACATAAAAGCGGCTCTTATTGACATCCGATTAACGACAATAATCACCCGCAGGATTTTTCCCTGCACTCCGCCATCCGATTGTGCCCCGACCTCGAGCGCAAGATACAAGCAAGTTGACAAACCCTTGTCTGAAGGGGTGCATATAGTTGAGCGGATTGGGTTGAGGGTATCCAGGAACATTTGGCCGCATCGTCATTCCTACCCGATTGGGTAGTACAGCGAAAGGGCTGCCGTGCCGCCATGCCACCATGTGCCGGGCAGAAAGACGTTGAGAAGTAGTTTTGTATAGAACTTATGGAGCTTCTAAGAATAAACTAGTATTCGATATTTTGATTATCATGAAATGGTATGTACAATGATTGTGTCCTCGAGCTTGCATCTCTGATTCGTGCAAATTATATTGGCTACGTAGTTTTAAAAACAATGCACAACTCTTAAATGTGAATGCTTTGTGCCAGTATAAAAAGAACATTCTTGGGGGGGCGATTCTGAGCGCTAGTATTATGAGGCTGGCTCTTTCTTGACTTGACTACAGGCTGCAAGTACCTAGCATCCTAACATGCGACGTACTGTTGAATTGGCGTATACTGCAATCAACAGAGCCTCTAAAAAAAAAAGTTTTAGAGCAATTTGTTGTTTATTCCCTGCTTTTTTGTTCCAGCCTTTGTTCCCAGCCTTTGTTCACACTTCGTGAATATATCTGGGTTAGGCTTAAATTGTTATCAGCAAGAGGCTATGGAAAGAGACTATATTACGTGCCATATTTTAGACACTGTGAAAGGCTCTCCGGCCGAGGGAATCCCTTGTACTCTTTCAAAATTACAAGATGGTGAAGAGAGGGTGCTTGCACATGGCAGTACAGACAAGGATGGACGCATTATGAAATGGGACTCGCGAGTCACTGAAGTGACCTCCGGGTCGCACAAAGTCAAATTTGAAACAGGGCATTACCTGAGTAAAGCGAATAACGGCCAGGCTTTTTTTCCGGTCATTGAGGTCGTGTTTGTCGTCAATAATCCCCCAGACCCTCACTACCATATACCTCTTCTGTTGTCCAATTATTCTTACAGCACTTACAGGGGAAGCTGATGCACTGAAAGTATATATATAGCTGTTGCAATGAATATAGTTGCACTACTGAAATTGATCTCAAATGTGCCATGTATAACTCCTGCTGACAAATATGTTCTATCGTTGATGTCTGGCCAAACGGTCTCTGGGCTTCTCTCTGAGGATCCTGAATTCGGGGATTTAGCCTCGTACGTTGAGCCAGGACACTCTCCTCCTTCTAATGGAAACGCCCAAGATATATGGAGATTTCTCACTTCTCGCATCCTGCCCTCAATTGCTGAGCAAAGGGCCAGAGGTCTTCCTCCGCAGATTCGCGATTTCAAGTCTGTACAAACGCTAGCGCTGGCCGCACAAATCACCGATTTCAACTTGAGAGACTACAAAGAGCCAATTGCAGAAAGATGGTACTCGCAAATGAGTAAAGTCGACGCGTATTTGCGGTTCTGCCATTCCTTATATTCACAAATCCAGCCTGAAACCCAGGCGATGAACGAGGTTTCCTCCAAACTGAACGAGTTGAGAAAGGCTAATGAAGAGGCTCAGCTTCAATTGGATGGTCTCGAGAGTCAGAGAGGCACAGATACCACAGACCAGCGAGTACGGCTGGCACAACGCACTCAATCGCTCGAGGATCTGGTTCTTAGAAAGAAGCGTCAACTCAAAGAGCTTGATTCAGATGTGAATTCTCATCTTAAACCAAGGGAAGCTGAGCTACGCCACATCTTGGATCATCTGGAGCAACGCTGTGCTCACTTTGTTGAGCATGTAGAACTCATCAGGCCGGCTCTTGCCCGAGGAGCATCGGTTTTGAAACCAGAAGTTACGAGCTTGGAGAATGAGGCCAATGCGCTCGAAGCTGAGAAACGAAGTCAGGAAGAATTGGCCAAAAAGTGCGTACTCACATTGCAGGTGCTGTCACAATTAAAGTTGGAACTAGACGAGCTGGTGCAAGCGAAGGGCGAGGCGCAAGGCCTCCAAACTAAGCGGCAACTTTACGAGTCAGACAAGGTCAGTAAAGCCAGGGCCCGAAAGGACCACCTTGCAGCCAAGTTAACGCAGCACATTCTGCAAGACGAAAGGCTGTCCACGCACCTAAGAGAACTGGAACGGGGGCTTGAGAGTCTAAGAATGGAGCTGAAGAAATTACAAGTTAGCAATGAGGGTGATAATCAAACTGAAAGTGACTTGGAGGCTACTGAAGAGGAACTGAAGAACGCACAAGAATATGTCGAGAAGCTTACTTCGTCGAATCAGGCGCTTTCCTTGACAACACAGACGCACAAGAAATGGCTGCTTGGCATGGATAGTCTTGACAGAGAGGGCAAGAAGCTGGTGGAAGAGTTGGAAGTTGTTAAACAATGGATGAAACTTTATTTAAACGAAACGAAACGGAGCGAAAAAGGCGCGTGAGGCTTGATCAAGGGAAAAATATTTTCGTGACTTTCGAAAGGTTCGAACACTATTTTTACATGAATTTAGGGCTGTACACGTTTTGCTCCAATCCTCAATTTTAAGGCTTTCTCGAACACGTCGACGTCTCGTCTGCGCTTATATCGCGCAGCTGCCGCACGACGTGTTCCCAACCTTACGAGATGCTGACAAACCTCCTCGGCCGGCGACACCCCTCGACCCGATCATCTCGAAAGACTTGCGCGTTTTTTCAACAGGTCTGGGCTTTTTCGTGGCGAACCGACAATGCTTTTTTCGTCTAAGAGCACAACCACGAAAAGCACTGCGGATGCGCGAGAAACGCCCTTTACAGAGCCTGGTCCGGGGTCAAAGGCCCCTACACCCCAGGAGGTTTCGAAACAGCAGCAGGCCGCGTACGCCGAAATGCTACAGTTTTGTCTCGAACTGAAGGAACTTCCTGTTTCCGAGAAGTCGAACGAGAAAGCCGCTCTCTCAGATGCCGAGAAGATGTGGTTAAGCAAAGAGTGCATTATGCGTTATTTGCGGGCCAGTAAGTGGAACGTGAAACATGCCAAAAAGCGTCTGGAGGATACGCTGGTGTGGCGCCGCACATTCGGTGTGGATCCTGAAAAGAGCCTCACGCCGGATTTAGTCTCTGTGGAAAACGAGACAGGCAAAGAGCTTCTCTTGGGCTACGATACGAACAGCAGGCCTTGTCTGTATCTCAAGCCTGGTAACCAGAACACCAAGTCCTCGCATCGCCAGGTGCAGCATCTCGTGTACATGCTTGAGAGGGCTATCGACATGATGTATCCAGGCCAGGAGTCGCTCGCTCTATTGATTGACTTGAAGAATGGAGGCTCTCTGCCCTCGATGAGTGTCGGCAGAGAGGTTCTGAACATCCTCCAAAACCACTATCCAGAACGTCTTGGGAAGGCGCTGCTCACAAACATTCCTAGACTGGGCTGGGTGTTTTTGAAGCTCATCAACCCGTTTATTGATCCCATGACTCGCGAAAAGCTCGTGTTCCAGGAACCTTTCTCGAAGTATGTACCCTCGGATCAGCTCGATGCTGAGTACGGCGGAAACGTCAACTTTGTGTACAATCACAGTGTGTATTGGCCTAGTCTTACCGAGGTATCACTGACTCGACACAAGCGTTACATTGAGCGTTTCAAAGCTCTCGGCGGAACGATTGGCCTCAGCGAGTACGACTTGCGCCAGTGAGCGAAGCTTCTGCTCTATCGTAGAATGGACGAGTCTTAGAATGACATACACGTGCTGCCCACCGATCACAACTCAGTTTCAGTTCATAACAGTGACGCATTTTTGGGGGCCTTTTAATGACATTCCCTCGCATGCATGGTTAGGGCATGCACATCGTGCGGGTTTGCATCGATCGAATTTTTTCAGCAGCTGCGCCACGATGCAGTTGATGAAGTTCGTTCTTGTTTGAAACTGTTCTCACACATTTGTGGGAAAATGGATCCGGACTAATACTCGGTCTTTCCTCGTTCTTCTTGGCCTGTTTTCAGCGGCCGTGAAGCACTGCCGAGACTGCGTCAACATGTATGGTTGCCTTGTCCCCTAGCCCCCGATAATGGCAGGTTGCTTCCCATTGCTTTCCTTATAAGGAGCTCTTTCTCAAACATTGTCAAGAACATCACCAACCAAAAAATGAGCTGCTCTGACATCCTCCTTATTATCGTTGCCATATTCCTGCCCTTCATAGCAGTTGGTATCCGACGCGGATTCTGCACGGCAGACTTCCTTATAAACGTCTGTCTCTGCATTCTGGGCTACATCCCCGGTATCATCCATGCGTTGTACATCATCCTGAGCACGTAGTCCGTATCCCCCTGATGACAAAAAATGAGCATCCAAAAGTTCCTAGAGATACACTAATCAAGTCGTCTGTTGCTATTTATAAATTTAACGACGCAACCGTTTTCAATGTGTTACCCTTGACCTAGGCGTCCCCCTGAGAACTCTTACCCTCCCTAACATTTCGCCCACCTCTTGAAGTCCGCTCCTTCTCAGTCATGAGCTTCACCTCTGTATGTGTAATACACAGCAGCTTAGGGTTCTGCACTTCTGTGACATGGTCGGGTTAGGAAGCTATATAATCCCAATGCCTAGGAACCTCGACTCAACGCAACACGACGTCCTTAAACATCTTAAATGCGTTTTTTCGGCAGCAAATCTGCTCCTGAATTGAGCCTCAAGGCCAACCAGCTTGCTGCGTGGAATGCTGAAATCCAGGCTGACCCCACGTTGAGACTTGCTGGCACCGTGGCCGTTAACTCCAACGTCGCCGACACCCTCATCCGCAGAGAGTCGAAAACTAAGCACACAACTGGCGTGTTCAACCACATTGTTACACCCGAGGGAAAGCCTCGTATGAACCAGTTGCGCTCGGGTAGATGTTGGCTTTTTGCGGCCACTAATACCCTCCGAATTCCTCTGCTCAGGAAGTATAACATGGAGGATGTAGAGCTTTCTCCGGCATTTTTGTTTTTCTATGATAAGCTCGAGAAGGCCAACTTCTTCTTGGAGCAAGCTGTGCTCACTGCCAACGAGCCCGTTGACTCGCGTCTCGTGCAGCATCTGCTAACCGATCCTATCAGTGACGGTGGCCAGTTCGGCATGTTTGCTAACATTGTCGAGAAATATGGCCTGGTTCCGATGTCCGCCTACGGCGAGAGTGCGAGCACGGAGAACTCCAGCGTTTTGAACCAGCTCATCACAACCCTTTTGCGTCAATACGCCCAAGAGTTGCGCGAGGCTGTCAAGCAGAAGAAGGATCCCAAGCCGATGCAGCAGACCCAGATTAAGACCATTCATCAGCTGATGGTGCTCTTCCTGGGTCCCCCGCCGACAGAATTTGACTGGGATTTCTACGACAAGGACAAGAAGTTTCACAGCTTCAAGGGACTGACTCCTAAGAAGTTCTACAGCGAAATCATCGGCTACGACGCAAAACAGGCGGTTTCTCTTTTGAATGATCCTCGCAACGAGTATGAGCGCCCTGTTCACGTGCAGCGTCTTGGCAATGTTGTCGAGGCCGGCGAGGTGACCTATTTCAACGTCGACATCGATGTGTTGGCTAAAAAGGCGATTGAGCGCATCAAAGAGAACAAACCCGTGTTTTTTGGAACTCACACACCCATTTACCACCACAACAAGACAGGAATTATTGATACTCAGATCTGGGACTACGAATCGCTCGGCTTCCGACCGACTCAGTCAAAGGCCGATCGTCTGCGTTACCACCAAAGCCTAATGACCCACGCTATGGTGTTTGTTGGCGTTCAGCTTGATGATAAGGGTGAGCCGCTCCGCTGGAAGGTCGA
Organism: Starmerella bombicola; assembly: GCA_001599315.1. NCBI lineage: Eukaryota > Fungi > Ascomycota > Dipodascomycetes > Dipodascales > Trichomonascaceae > Starmerella > Starmerella bombicola. Next base: position 98,574 of record BCGO01000003.1, on the reverse strand, counting down.
GAATTCCTGGGGCAAAGACCAGGGCAAAGAGGGATACTACACCATGTCTCACGAGTTTTTCAAGGACTACGTCTATCAGGTTGTTGTTGACAAGGATGAAATTCCTGAGTACGCTTCGAAGCTCGAGGGTGACACCATCCAGCTGGATCCATGGGATCCATGCGGTGCTCTGGCTAATTGACCGAACTTTCACAGATCTTGAGCATTTCACACTTAGGACTAGCTTCTGCTTTCCTAGGTTGGAGTTTTGAGGCTTTTGCAAATGTAATAAGAAATTTTTGAATCTTATATATTATACAACAAACAGTTGTACAACAAAATGACGATTTGCTTACCATAAAAATAACATTACTGGCGTACACGCTCGACATCAATCAATTCTAGATTGCTTCAATGGAATCCGCTGCCTAGAATAGTTTGGCCAGCCTACAGACAAAGGTTTTGGATTTTGGAATGCAGCTGTCCACTGAGAAGTTCAATGTTGTGCGCGGAAGTAGGTTGAAGCAAATGTTTTTATAGGTTTCTCTACGAAGTCCGTTGTTAGTCTACACTCACCAATCGACGTCATCTTGAGCTGCTATATTGACGACGTTGCTAGTTGCTGATCAATCGTTGTCTTATAGAGCCAGGACACGAAACAAGGAGATTTGATTGTTATCGACCTAGCGTGTTTCAAATATGAGAGAATTCCAAGTTGAGGCGAAAAGTCGGTCGGCTAACATCAAAGATCAGCCGCATCGAAGCTGGTCTGAGTTATTTTCCCGCGTGAAAAACACACATGTAACGATAAGACTTGCCGACACAAATTATGAGACTTGCAGTCAACACTGCAGTCAAACAAAGCAAACTTTGAGAAATCGCGCTGAGTACCGCGTAGTGAAAAACGAAATTTTATGTTTGTTAAGTGACATTGTACAGAACTACACAAAGCTCCAACTAAGTCTAGTTAAACCATAGTACAAGCGTAACCTAAGCTCTCACGATTTGAGATAAGAGGTCCTTGGCAAGCACTGTGCATTTTTGGCACAATCATCGGACAGCCTTGTCCTAAGGCTTGTCCTGGTGGATTTGGCAGTACCCTGTGTCGAGATTACTTAATTTACAAAAGCCGGGGTGTTTTCATGAAAGCAGGTATCGGCAGCTTGGCAGCATCCTCGTACTGCTTTCGTCTTTCATCCTTGCGAATCTTTCAATTCAGAGAGGGGGCGCCTGGCTGCACACCAAGAGACGACCGTCCTCACCAAGGATGGTGCAGGGTAAGGGGAGTTGGAACTTCTGGCTGCAAATCGAGAGACGACGGTCTTAACAAATGTCTTCCCTAAGGATAGTACAGGGTAAGGGGCGTTGGGACTTCTGGCCGCACACCGATAGACGGACGTCTTCTCGGCGGAATCGTCTGTAGCACATGTGAACCAGCTTCCTGCTGCGTGAGTGTATAGTTTTGTAGGATCGGGCGTGTGCATTTTAGAAGCATCCTCTTCTATCTCTCATCCATCAATTCGGGGGGCGCAGCCTCCGTCAGATCATCTGACAAGGGTAGGGGCTTTTCCTGAGAACTTGCCCAAACGGGGGGGGACAGCATGCTACCACACATGCTGCCATCCATGCTGCCATCCGGCCAAGCTCAACTATAAAAAGGCCCCGACCCCCCACTGAACTTAGCTTCTTGAGGGTTAGTTTAGCTGCCACGGGAGCTCGTTGTCGAGCACAGCTGGCATGTCTCGCTGACGCCTGGCCATACGGCATTGGGAACAGTTCACAAAGAGCGTTTGATCGCAGCTACAGGTGCAGGGCGAGCCTGTAGCTGCGCGACCCACTGTTCCCGTCGATGGTGAATGGGTCCCCATTGGGTAACACCGCTTGGGTCGACCGGTGGCACGCTTGGCTCCAACATGAGAGACTTGCTGCTGCCCACTCTCAAAATATAAAAGATGCGCACACGCAGGCCTACGGCCGCGGCGCGAGGGTGCTCACCTCGAGGCGACTAACCGTATCACGTAGCCTCTATGCGATCTGTGAACCAATCGCTGTAGAGCGGATGCGTGAAAATCGGTATTCGTAGCTTTGGGCCAGTGTGCTTTTAGCATCCTTGAACTGCTGGCATTCATTTTTTCTTCACGTTTCTTCTATACAATGGATGCCAGTCAAGAGTCAAGGCTAAAAGCAGAAAACCTTACAAGTTGTAGTTCAACTGCTTGCATCTCTGACACAGACAACTTGTGCCCACTGCTTTTAATTTCAGTGTGGCAACTCGAGAAGGATATGTGGGGCCTCTTACAGTTGAGCGGGATTCTATGGCAGCATTAGAGGTCCCAAATTAACGCCCAAATCAGGGAAAAACTGCAAGCTGTTGTTGTGGTTTTGAATGTCTGCATAAAATCACTCATTCCCTTCTTTGTCCTTATTACGTTTGAATAAATCTCGTATTCACATACCAGGTTTAGTATCAAGAGCCTGAACCTTGCCCCGCGATCGACACAGTTATACAGAGTGACCTAGCCTTGATTGGTGACTATAATTAGATATCACTACTACGAGATTATTTATTAGGCCGTATCTACTCTATACAACGACACCAGTGTTCTTATAGCTTATTGTTAAGCCGCCAAGGTAATTCTATGCCAAACCCTGCACCCTGTAGAGTCCTGAGCTTAACAAACATACTGGAGCATCTACTCTCTCAGCCTGAAGGTTATGAAAAAAATTCTGTCAATTTCAGCTAAATCCAGATAATGACAGGCGTAAGTTCGGATAGGACTTGCGTTGATTCTTAGACCTATATTATACATACTTAAGGCTCGAGGCTGTAAGTTAGATTTGACCAGACTGTAGTTCCCTGGGTTTCTTAGACGCTAGTCGCGATTGAGACATGATCATGCATCACAAAGGCCGCTGAAGCCGCTCTTGATGAATTTCATTTTTCAAGAATTTCAGAAGGCTAATTAACGTGATCAAGCAGAGTTTTTATACATTGCCGAGAAGTTTATAACCAGCGCTGCGAGAAGGCCAATGCTTACTACGATGGGACCCAAAGGTGCGTCCATTGGTCTGTCTCCTCTCTCCTTAATATAACGTATCCGTAGCATGTATTGGATATAGCCCCAGACTCCACTGAATATGGTGATACCGAAAAGAATATAGGCTACCAGTGTAGCTGTTGTAGTCGATGTAGCACTATCCACCGAACTGTAGAGGGTGAAAGTGAGGGCGGAGAGCAGACAGGTCGTGTGCAGCCACCTGTTGAAGGTTCGCTCATTGGCCAGCCAAACTTTTGCCTCGATTTTTGGGGAAGACTGATTTTTAATCCAATCGCTTGGCCGTTCAACTCCAGGCGGCAAATTGACTTCATCGTCTTCACTTTCCTCATCTGAGAATTTGCCCTGAATGCGTGTTGGATACCCGACATCATTCTCATGTTCATTATCAGAATCGAACTCTTCGTCCTGGTCCAGCACACCAGAGTCCTCGGAATCGAACTCGTCATCCTCATCGTCAAACTTGTAGCTCTTCATCCTGCGCACGCTTTCAATATTACGAGAAGAAGATGCAGTGGGCGAAGGTTCTGCCGCAGCATCTGAGGCATCACGGCCTCCATCGAATTCAGAGAGCCAGAAGGGCAAAGTGTCAAGCCTATCATCGTCATCGTCACCATACAACACGGCAACACCATGTAAGAACTTTGTGAAGTGTGGAACTTCTTTGATCAGCTTGGATTTCTGAAGGTCCTCAATCCAGCGCAGTTTCTCAACACCATTTTCAGTACCTGCCCTCAGCCTAACTTCCAATACTGAATATGGAAATCTTGCATATTCGCCTTTGCGCAGCATTGACATCAAATCGACTCCTGGCTGGTCTATCTCCGCTCTATGCCACGTTGCCGGGTCGCGGATAGGTCTTAATCTATTGAGAGCATCCTCCCTCGTGAACAAAATATCCTGATCAAGAATCACTCGAACCCTATCGTCTCCAGGAATTTCGAAAGCCATACGCCGGTAGATGGTGCGGAGCATAGGCTCCAGCTTGCGTTCGACAATGAAAGTTTGTAACTCCGTGGCTGCGGCAATAAAGTCATCAACGGCGCGAGAATGAACGTGCCTTTCTCGCAGCTTGCGAGATTGCTTTTCAAGAACGGTTTTGTCGCCAGCAAGGAACTTGTCGATGGCTTTTTGCTTCAGCACGATTCTCGTAATTCGGCCGTCAAGCTCGTTGTGCTGCTCGAGCACAATTTCCGGCCTCTCATACAGCTTACCGTACCATCTGAATCGTAGCGAGGTAGGAGCTAACTTTGAGGGCTCAGACTCGCTGCTACTTTGGGAGTCTCGGTCAAGAAGAGATCCATAAATCTGGAAGTCCCGGTTATCGAGGTACAAACTCGTAACAATCGGGTCTTTATCGTTCTCGTCATCATCGTCTTCACGATTGTAGACGAGAACTGGCAATTTGCGAAGAATCAAAGTTTTCACCTCCATTAGGTTGTCGGGATGTACCCAGAATTGGAGCGTTTTGTATCCACTTGAATGATAGTCCTTATCAACCGAATCCACCCGGTGGGACCTAGTCAAGGCAGAAGAGCTCGACGCGCTACCGCTTTGTTCATCCATGAATGTGTAGAGATGCCCGAGTCTACGAAGCAAAGGGAAGTAGTCCTCGGACATAAAAGGCACCGACCGGAATCTTGCCTGCAAAAGAGGCATTACGCGGTATTCGCTATGGATTCTGTCGTGCTTCCTCACAATTTTGACAAACCCAGTGTAGTTGAGCCTTCTGAACCTGTCGAGATAAGTTGCGTCGTCGAGTATTTGGCCCAGGTCGAGGTCGAGCTGCTTTGACGTAGCTTGCTGGAAATCAAGGCTGTGCGCTTGGCTCTCGACCTTCGACAGCTTCTCGCTGATTTCTTCGTACTTGTCTGTCTCAAAATTGCAGACTTTGTCCAGTTCCTTATCCAGCAACTGGACAAACCGACTCTCATCTTCCTCAGACCACTCGTTGTCATGCGCGATGCTCTCCTTCAACAGCTTCTTCAGCTGGTCATACGAAATGCAGTATTTGCTCCAAGGCGTGTGAATCTCTGAGGCCAGCTTGTTGGAAAAATACATCGCCAATTCAGCATGAATGTACGCTCCACCCCTGGTCTCTATTGTTCTTGATATTGGAGATTAGCACGTGGGGGGCCAGCTTCGAGTACCCTACCCTGACTAACTGGCAAGGTCCTGACGAACCTTAACAGTGCAGAGGTCAGAGTATCGAGAGACATTCGAGCTATTTCACCGGAATATTTATATAAAGTCGTACTGAGGGAATGTAATTTTTATCAAAAAAACATTTATCAAACCAGCTGAAGAGTGAAAGGTTACCAAAAACGCTCGCTGATTGGACGCGAAGGCTCATTCTCCTATCGGAGCATTCAATAAGCCATTGCGAGTCCAACCCATAAGCGTCGACGATAAGCGTAGGTGATGACGCCACATGTGGTAAGGGTGTGTCCTTGCCCTGGTACGCCCGGAGAGTTTTCCCGTACGACGTTAAAAGGCTTCAATTCAGTTATATGTCATTGCCAGAATGCGCTTCACAGAAACGAGCGGATTCATTATTCACACTATTATTCGTTCTCGGGCGCCAAGGTTCGACTGTACCCTCATTCCGTCCCTCCCCCAGTCACACACTGCCCTTGCCCAGGCGGCGTCCCCTAACTTATACAGCCATTATCCGTAATCAAAATGTCCTAATATTATGCTACCTGGCTTCTACTTAACGTCAATTTCTAGTGCCAATTGAGACTTTCAGATAGCGCGAATGGGCATTCCCGCCAGGAGAAGAATTGACAGCTCCGTACTCGGCTTCCAATGTCAAAAATGCATGTCCGACCTCGCACAGGCGAACGATGCAATTCGAGGAGAATTCAGAGGTCATCTTGGCCCAGCAGTGTTTGTGAAAGGTGTGATTAACGTTGACTATGAGCCTCGTAAGACGAAATACATGACATCAGGGAAATACGTGGTGAGATACGTCAATTGTCGGTTCTGCCAGTCGTATCTTGGTTGGGTTTATGTCCGTTCCTTTGACAAGCACTTCTGCTACAAAGAAGGAAAGTTTTGTCTCGAGGCAAAGCAAATCCTTTCGGTTAACCCAGAGATTGGCACCGACCTCTACTGACGGCTCTTTGCCTCTAGCTTGGTCAATGGCATCTGCCAATTCGAGCTATATTGAGCGATCTTTGGTCTTCAATTCCGTTCTAATTCTTATTTTATATTTATTTTCACTTTTCTCGATTAACTCGGGGCCAGAAGGTCGATTGAGCGGGGGCCTTAGGCTGAGGCAGTGAGGCAGATGAAACCTCGCTTACGTGGACAGGCGGCTGTTGCTCCACAAGCCTCATCTGCCGCTCAGGAGCCGTTAGAAGCCAATGGGGGATGATGCCGATGAATTTGTGCGAGACATGAAGCGCATGAATCGGCGAGTTACGCGCGAAGATGAGGCACGCAGCCGCAGAATGGAAGCGGGCCTTGAGCGCGAGCGATCGCGGCGTTCAGCTCCGATTCGGCGAGAAGATGATCCGCTCTTTTCGGACAAGAGAAGCCTAGGTGCAACTTTCCGAAAACACACGTTCGGAGACCAAAAGCCCCAGAAGCCACTGCTGAGTGCCTTTTTCAAAAGTGACAATAAAAACACCCGTGACGATTACGACCACCGCGGAGGTGGAGGTGGTGGGCCTCGCGAGTCTCGAAGACGGAGAGGCGGAGGCAGCGGCGATTGGGATGATATCGATAGTTCCAATTCGTCGTCTCGACCAAGACCAAGTTCGCGCTACGGGGATGACGATTATTACGAGGAAGAGCGCGACGTACGCAGATCCCCTCGACGGTCCAACAGGGAGGAGGAGGACTTGGAAGTCAGTGCTCGTCCTCGGAGGGGCGGTCCCGGGCCCACGAGGCACGAGCCTCCGCGCTCGAGAATGCGGGATGAACAAGAAGAAGAGGTAGCCCAAAGGGAAGAGCGCAGAAGACAACGTCGCGAGGAAGCAGAGAAAAAAGCTGCTGAAGAGGGCCGGATTGCGCGGCCTTCGGGCCGCTACGCGGATGAAGACGAGCCTGAGGCTCGACCCCGGAGACGGAGGTCCTCCCGGGATGAGCCCAATTACGAAGAGGAAGAAGTTGTCACCAGAAGGGCACACCCCGCTCGACCTGGTGGCCGTGACGATCCTGACGATGTGTCAACTCGACGCAAAGCTCGCCCCAGACGAGAGGAACCCCACCATGGTGTCGACGAAGATGATGAAGGAGAAGAAGTCATGAGGCGACGGCGGAGGCAGAGAACTCCTACGCGCGACGATGAGCACGACTATGAGACGGAAGGAACCCCGCGAAATGCTCGTTCACCGCGTCCCAGAGTCGACGATGAGTCCGTGGAAATTTCTCGACACCGTCGAGCACGCCCGGGTCGCGCAGACCCTGCATACGATGTGGAAGAAGAGGAAACCATCAAAAGGAGGCAGCGGCCTGCCTCAGACTTGCCCCCGCGGCCCCCTCGAAGATCTGGAGGAGGCCATGTCGACGATGAATTTGCTGAAGCCCCGCGGCACAGACCACGGGCCCGCCCTCCAGTCGACGAGTACGAAGAGGTCGAGCGTGTCTCAACTCGCAGTACGAATTCCTCTCATCGCAGCGCCGAGGAGCCTCCGCGCAGGTCACGGCTTGAGCCAGATTCGAGGCCCCCTCGCGGGGAGCGAGTTCGAAGGCTGAAAGAGGTCCAGACTGAGCATCGAAAAAAGGTCGAGTCAGACGCTGCTGGAGAGCTGAACTATCATGAAGAAGAGGTCGAAGTCAGCAGGAGGGCAGAGCCCAATTTGCCTTCTAGGGCTTCTCGCCCCACGCCTGCTGTTCCGCAGAGGGACTATGAGCTCTCTGACGAAGACGAGGCCGCTCCCTCATCCTCGCCTGCTGGCAGGGCTCTCGAGGCGGACGCAGAAGATGCGGCGCCTCGGTTTCGACTTCCACAGCCAGTTTCTCATCCGCATCATGCAGAAATAACGCCGAGGCGAAGTTTAGTTCAAAGTGCACAGCGCCTTTCGTCCTCGGATGAAATTGAGGAAGAAGTCGTTGTCAAGGAGCTGAAGAAGCCATATGTTCGGCCTCGCATGGGGACACCTAGCGTCCCAGATGAAGAAGCGGAGAGCAGGAAAACAGTGGCCACAGATACTTACGGCAACATACCACCCAAAGTTGCTCCGAGAGTGCCCCAAAAATCTAGCATCAAGCCGAAACCAGTTACAGTTTTGCCCAAAGAAGAAGAGAATGACGATGCAGCATTTTTGTCTGCTGCTAGATCGAAGCTGAGAGGCTCACAAGTTTCTCATGCGCCGAAACCTCCCCCTTCTCGAGGTTCTCGCTCTCAGTCGCCCGAATCAGACGATGACTTTGTTCCTCCCAAACTCAAACCAGCCACGGTGCGTAAAGTTAGTGAGGCAAAGCCGTCAGAGGCGATTCGCAAACTTGCAGAGTTGCGAGCGACAAAGCCGGTGCTGAAGGTCGAAGAAAGGACTCCTGAGGCTCTTGAACAGCGAGCTGCCTTGAGACCGCCGAAACCTGTAGTCAAAGCAACCGTTCCAAAACCTGAGGCTGCCGAGGTTCTATCAAGACTGAAACCGCGAAGCTCTTTATCCCACGATGATACTGATCCACGTGCGGAGGCACTCGCCGCTCAGCTTCGGCAATTGAAGCCAAGGTCTCCACTTCAGGACAGTAGCGACGATGAGTTGGAACCCCGTGCACCTAGTCGCACGGACAGTATGGACTCAGTAGATAGCTTGCATCATCCAACGAAGGGCAGGTCCAAGGGACCGAGGCGCCGGCTGCCAACACAGTAGTTGGCTTAATATCCTGAAGGCAGGAAGGAATTTGGTTCAAAATTGTATGCATAAAATTACATTTCATATGTATCAGATGAATATCAGCGCCTCGAGTTTGAGTATATATGTGAGTCAAGCCTCCTTGAAAGCTTCAACTAAATTTCCACTACTAGCGGTTGCGGCTATCTTACAGGCATTCTATAATACATTAGATGATGCTGGTCATGGACTCCTCATAACAATTTATGGCTGCCCGTGGACCTTAAACCACAAATTAATGGCGTTTATTACGGTTTATCATGAAGTTAAGAGTCAGATAGAGTCAAAACCATGGCGAAGCAGATAGATGGTTCGTGTTCCTTTGTCGACCATTATGTATACATCTTCCGAGCTAATATTGTATGGACGCTTACAGAAAGGCTCAGGTCCTTATTAATCTCTGATTGACTTCTGAGTCTCCGACACTCCACGATCTCAACTATGATGGGCGCCATTTTATAGGAAAGGCACCCAATTCGGCATGTGGATGAGCTGCTAATTCATATGGCTATGAGTCTAAGAAATATGATAGAGTTGATTTTAGAAGTCCAGAGAAGCTGATATTAGCGTGAGTTTCATAGCAATAAGCTGATTATACAGAGGAGAGCTTCGATTATGCAATCTTTTCTAAAATTCAGCGAGAAGGGCTAGCGCTCACACTCTGACAGCTGCAGCTTGGCATGATGTATACAGCCAGTGGGATGGCTTTTGCATCAGACAGAAAACAGGAGTTAACCTGGTTAATGGACTCAGGCTACAGGCAATGGACATTGGCAATGGACCCGCATCTCAGCTAATTCACTCTCTAAAATCTTATTGCGCTCTTCGCTACAAAACAACAATCAATCTGAGTAACTCTGGCACAAAGTCTGCTCAATTCATCGTCAACGAAAGCTTGAATCCAGTTGCCTAGACGTTGCACCTCAACGTTGAGCTTGATTGTGACAAGACCTTGACCAAGCAGTGCATTGGCACCTCCTCCGTAACCAGGTTGTGTTTCTTTTTAATGGCTGTGTTGTTTAATGGCCGTATAATCCTTGTCCGGGGGCACGACTCTCTTGAGCACATGCTTGAAATGGGTATGGGCTGCTTCTAGATGTCTTCTTTGAGTAGGGGCGGTTGGGACGGTCATGAAACTGGCTGCACAGGCAGTATGAAGACACTTGCCCAATTGGGATGGGACTCTGCCCTGGCTAATGCTGCCATCCGGCCTACCTCAACTATAAAAGGACCCAGGATATCTCACGAACTTGACTTCTTCAGTAGTGTAGAAAAGCTCGGGGGCCGCGAGCTTGTATTCTAAGGGTTAGTGGGTGGGTGAATACGAACGGGGCCGGCTTTGTGGAGCATAGTAAAATATGTAGTATAATAACAGTGCAATTTATACATACTAATCCTAGATATTATACTACGATTCTGAATTCTGGTCGCTCGTAACATCCTGAATTAGTAACTCAAGCGCCTGTCTGCCAGTGCAGTCCTAGTAGTCCTAGCCCTGTGAATATTATTATGTCATCGTCGAAAACCTGTAAGGTCGCGTCAACGTCACGTCGATAGTAAATCAGCTTGAATCACTGATATGGCAGGGTTTCTAGCCTTGCTGCGTGTTGCATATCAGACAACAGGTTTGGCACTCACGCTTCTGGCTATTCCGCTTGCTTTTGATGTTGGAGGAGTCGATTGTGGCATATCCTTCACATTCTTACTGTCTGCATGTTATATTATCCTTTGCACTTTACGCATCGCGCTACGACGAACATTTCTCCGTCAAATAGCGGACCTCGCCTATTATTCTCAAGTCATCATGCTTCCCTCGATGCTGCTGCTTCATTTGAGCCAGTATTCGAGCTCTAATACAGCACTTACGAAGCTGATAACACCCTGGAAGCTTGGTTTGGAGTACGCAACGGGCCCTTTCGCATTGTTGGAAGGGTTCTGTGTGTTGATCATAATCCAGGCTTGCGGAAGGCTGAGCACAGCACTGGTCAGGAAGTCAGACGTGTTTCTATTGGTCCTGCTTGTGCTGGCTTCTCTAATGATCAGCGCCGATCTTTACCTTCTGGTGCGTATTTACATGTTCCCTGATATTGTGGGAGCTACAGCCGCCACGCTTATTGGGGCTGCTTTGTCTATATGTCTATTTTTGGGCGTATATGGCATTTGGTCGCGAAAGGGTAACGTGGTTGAGTCCACTTTGCTTGTTAGTTATGTGGTGTATCAAATTTACTTGACACTCACTGACTTCCAGCCTACCGGGGGTAGCGTAGGCATTGCTGCTGGAGGATCTCCTGGAGCAGCTTCGACTGAGCTCCCCCCAAGTCCCCTCTATTATGACAGAGCTACAAGTCTTCTTTGGTCGTTTTTTAGCGAAGCTCCACGCGGCATTAACGACTCGCATCGTTTCGTAGAGCCCGAGCTGCCTCCAGTAATCATTGACAGCCTCACAGAACTCATGACGCAACTCGCGGAGCTCACTCCGACCGGACTGAAGAAGATGCTGGAGTTTCTTGTGGCAGTTTTCAGATCTATCACCCCGTCCATCTGCGTTTCCCTGGTGGTACGGCTGTCATCGTACTTCGTGGCCATGCGGCTGGTTCCGTATGTCAAGCGCCAGACCTTCCACAGGCTATCTTCACAGCCCCAGAAGATCAGCCGGCTACTGCTACTGGCATACTCATACTCCCCAGTGCTGATTATCATGGTCTATACACATCTCCTTCTCCAGCACACGGGTCACATTGTGCACAGCAGCAGCCCGGTGGTTTTGCCTTTCGAGTTCGACAAGATCTGGATGAACTCACGCCAGGCCTGGCAATTCTGGGGATGGGTCAATGTTTTCTGGTTCTTAGGTCTCTACGCAGTGGAACTCACTATGAGTACTGCCTCCGAGAATCCTGGAACTCCTATGGCTAGCGACGACGTTATGGAACTCTAATTTATCTATTTATTTGACTCTTTTTAGTCTTGATATTTTTATTTTTTCCAAAGAACGACAAAAAAAATCGGTGCGAGCAGGGTTCGAACCTGCGCGGGCAGAGCCCAATAGATAACAAGCTGACAAGTCAGATTCAAGTCTATCGCCTTAACCACTCGGCCATCGCACCACGGATATGTTGTAACTAGAGGCCACTACTGGACCAATTGCCCAATTTTAAAGGGTTTGCCAAGTTTGCAGTATATATAGATGCTATATTTGCAGACTTTTTTAAAACATTGTAATAATGAGAGTTATTCGTTCCCAGTATATACATACCAATTACAACGGGAGATTAAAAAAGTACTTTTCTAACGCTTCATGTACTACTACTGCAGCAATCTAGTTTGCGAAACAAATAGTAAAATCGGCAAAAAATGACAAGAGTGGGATTTGAACCCACGCCTCCGGAGAGAGTAGAATGCTCCCAGATTGAGTCTGGGAAGTTATGAGTAACTTGAGTCTACCGCCTTAGACCAACTCGGCCATCTTGCCGTTGTCCTTATACCGTAACCGCCTCTACCGTGTGGGCCAAGGGATCTGGTGATTGGTAGAATGCGACAATCGACGAATATACTGTCAATCCCCGACCCTTCCTGGGCAGAATCGATACTGCGACTGCTTCTATGATCGATATCCCTTGAAGCTATCGAAAACAGATGTGTTTTTTGTTTTTCGGGCTTGCTGCGCCCGCTCGGTTTCCCAATCTTGCGTATGCTATTCAGCTTTCATATAGCTTGTGTTGAGTTCAGGGTGAACATCATGCTGGCATTTTTTATGCTGTGGGGTTTCTCGAATGTTAAAGATATCAAACTGTCGAAATTTTGGGAACTGTAGTCTCCCAGCGAGGCTATGAACACATCCGTTTTGCTGTGGGCTACTACAACAAAGTCATCTAGTCCTGCGATGAAAATATCTGAATTTGAAGATTCTCCCACAATGAGTGGTGTAGACAAGATTGCAAAAGATACGGGTGAAACAGTCTCGGTCTGTATTCTCAATACAAGGCACTCAGATATGCACGCGGCTTTTGTTCTGTCTCTCACAGCAACACCATTCATGCCGATTTTTCACAAATCGTTGGAGATGCAGACCGTGTTAAAGCGTCAGGGTAAGGACGGAGGTAGAGTACTCCTGCAGGAGTCTTAACATGCTCGGTGTTTGACTGGCAAGAAAGTGGATCTAGGGCAACCAATGGCCAAATCAACACAGGAACAGCTTCGCGTGAACGAAATATGAGTTCTTCTCAAGAATTTATGAACAAGCTAAGTTGAGCATTCTAATAATAGCCAACCGGCACTGGTGCGATCAGGTGATTGTTGTCGCCTTCAAATGTGGTCAGTAAAGAAAGCAGGGAAGAGCCTCCGGTTATGCGGAATATCATGCCGAGCCCATTCTCACACGAACAAAAGCCCCAAACTACCGCTCTATCACCGATCGCAGCTGCAGCCCATAAATCACGAATGAAACTGACCGGAATTGTCAAGGGATGACAGGCACGTGATACCACCTGCATGCATGCGCAGGGCAGTGAAGATCGCAAAGAGGAATGTTGCAAGGCCGATTTGCTACATCACTGGGGTGAAGATTTGCGGAGTTTTCTGATCGAGAAATAGTACATCTACCTGGCCTAGTCTCCTTTGAGCTGAACCACAAAACAAAGTGACTACATAAGAATGGTCGAGATTGCTCCTCTTACGGACGAGAATTTCACAAAGGTCACGTTGGAAGCTCTGAAGCCAAATAGAGCTGACGTATCTGGCAACCAGCTCGAGATTCTGGCGGGGCCGATTTTGCGGTTCTGGGGTTTAGAGTCTCAGAACGGTGTGAACAACGCACTATGGAGGGGTAGCGTGACTTACGTGACGCGAGATGCCAATTCCGACTACAGCAAGTTCCCTGCTTTCGTGCTCGGATCGACCAAAACGCAGGCTGCTCCTCTCAAGTTTGCTGCTCTAGAAGGAATCTCATTCTGGCGGTATGACCTCGATCTCGAGACCAGCCCCACAGACCCAAAACAGGTCCCTTATCGTTTAGGAACTGAGCACCCTGAATATTCGTTTTGGATACCAGCCCAAGCCGAGACAATGCGCACAATGTTCTATTCGTGCAACGGCTTCTCGTTGGCTGTGGACCCCAAAACTTTTCCCGGCCAGATGTGGGAAGATGTGCTTCGAAAGCACAAGGAGCGCCCGTTTCATGTAATGCTGGGTGGAGGAGACCAGCTTTACTGTGACAGTATCAATCTTGTCCTCCCCGAAAATACTCTGAAAAACAGGGGAAAAATCGAGAACGAACCCAGAATGCGAGAGTTCATCAACAGGTTCTATTTGCGCCAGTACATCGATTGGTATGGACGAGGCCACTGGAAGGGATCTTCCGGCGAAACTCTGCAGAGCCAATGGGTGGAGACGCTTGCCCAGATTCCTTCACTCAACATTTTTGATGATCACGACATAATTGACGGGTTTGGCACGTATAAGGATGCGACAATGTCCTCTCCCATTTTCGAGATCATTGGCGAATACGCATACACTCACTACATGCTTTTCCAACAGAATGTTGGCCTCCCCGAATCTGACCCGAAGATGCGCGACTCGGCCTGGGTCACAACGGGACGACCTGGACCTTTTATCCACCGTCCAGCGCAGAGTTTGTACGCGAGGCTCGGCAAGAGTGCCGCGTTCCTGGGCTTGGACTGCCGAACAGAACGCAAGAAAACTCAAGTTTGTCATCCCGATTCTTACGAAGCAATGTTCAGCCGATTGAAGTCTGAGATTAAGAACGATCGAGACATAAAACACATTTATTTGATGCTTGGTGTTCCTATCGCATATCCGCGTATGGTATGGGCGGAGAATCTAATGAGCAGCAAGCTAATCGCACCAGTCAAGTGGCTCTCGAAAAAGGGCATCATTCTCAAAGGTCTGGTGAACCCTTTTGATGGAGATGTAGAACTTCTCGATGACCTCAACGACCACTGGACAGCAAAACACCATAAGAGAGAGCGCAATGCCTTTTTGCATCGCCTCATGGCCCTGCAAAAGGAGTTTTCCGTGCGAGTCACGATACTCAGTGGCGATGTTCACCTTTGCGGCGTTGGGCTTTTCCATTCCTTGAAGCACACCGAACCGGAAAACGATAGTAACTTTATGGTCTGCCCTGTGTCGAGTGCCATAGTCAACACCCCTCCGCCGAAAGACTTGTCGAATTTCCTCAACCATCGAAATCGAACCCATATACTTGGAGCCAGCGTCAAAGAAAGAATGCTTCCTATATTCGACGCAGAGACGGACGGAAAACACCAAAATCAAAATAACACCCTCATGGCTCGCCGCAACTATTGTATATTGGATCCAGTCTTGCCCGGCACGGAGCCCAGCGGCAAAACGATCGCTGGCCCTGCCTTCAAATGCGAGAACGACCATACGAAGAATCCATCCAGACATGCTCGGCCAGTCCGCGTCGTCCCTGGATCAATTCGCATGATCTTGCAGGTAGAGAAAGACAACAATCGATCCGATGCGACGACTGTTCCTTACGAGATGTACATCCCTACTCTCACCACGAGGTGACGGTCATTAATCTAGCAGCATAAGTGTAATCCAGTGCCGTCATTCGATCCTTACTATGTTTCTCCCGAACTCAAATATATGTGGGCCGGTATAGAACTCGATCTTTGGGCTTTCGAGCGATATGTTCCCCCTCCCCTCCCCCAAATACGATACAAAGGCATCAGAACATCAGCAACAACCTGAAAAAACCAAAGGCATCTTGGATAAGCCCAAAAACTCCAGGAGATCTTGGCCAGAGTCGCCTATCCTCTAAATTATACTCAAGTAGAAGTTGACACGGCCCGACACAGCATGGCAGTCGCTAATCTCACATCGCTCAGCTCATTATCAATTTCATCAGTCAGGGTAGAGGCTCACTTAACCTCAGGATTACATAAGCACACGGCGTTGATAGGGCGAGTTTAGCTGGTCCCAGTTCGCAATCAATCTCATCTTAAGCTTGAGTCTGCGTAATAAGCTCACTCTGCGTTCGTCGAGAAGCTCCCAAAGCAGCACGCTCCCGGTATGACACACGACCAGAAACTGGCGCTGTCGGCCCGGCAGGCCGATGCTAGTGGTCTGCACGGCTCTCCTGGATTGGGGCCTGCTCTGGTAGCAGCGTCTCCCTTCAAGGCAGCGACATCCACTCGGGCAGCGCCTTCGAAGGCCAGCTCACCACCAAAGCCCCAGATTCACGGTTTAACTGTGTCAAAGCAGTGGGTGCTACCTCCACGTCCAAAGCCAGGACGAAAACCTAAGCCGAAACCCGAGCCAAAATCGAACAAAGGTGCTAGTGGAAGAGCAGCGAACACGAATCATGGCAGTGGAAAGAACAGTGGAAACAACAATGGAAGTTTCCCCATGAGAACAGAGCAGCTTCAATCATCTGCACCCCCTGTGTCCCCAGCTGATAGCAGCATTAAACCAGACAAAACTAGTGTCGAGGATGACGACTGCATGCTATGTTCGAGAGACGATTGCATGTGCGAAACTATTGGCCTGAAACAACATCCAGCATCGCCGCACTCGCCTCGAAAATCTGCGCACTCACTAGACATGATACTCAACGGGCCAACGGTTATAATGGATGCTGTGCCGCTGAAACGGCCCAAGCAGGATCCGACACTGCGCTCCGAAGGCGGAATTACGAAGTTTCCTCGCACGAAGTACGCTCAACCGGTGCATCCAAAGCATGTATTAAGCGTGCCCTCACCTTTAGAGGGACTGCAGACCGTCACAGACTCGTGCGGATTCTGTACAGAAAATACGGCTTGTGCCTGCGCAGAGGTCGCAAACTCTGCACCGACACCGCCATTAATGCAGTCATCGATTCTACCTTCCTCGTCAGGCCGCTCCCCCATGGCTTCCTCCCCCCTGGCGGCCTCACATATAGCAATTTCTCCCATGACCATGGGTTATCCGCACATGGCGTACCCACAATTCAGCGCCCCACCGGTACCACCACGCCCGGCTATATCCATTCCGGGAGCCGACGATGCGTGCTTCACTTGTGCGAAAGACGCCATGTCCATGTTATTTTGCCTGAGTTTGACCGGTGCAGGGCCCCTCTCGACCGAGTCTGTTTCGATCCCATGTCATCTTGCCTACAAAACACTGCAGAAGCATCCACGTTTCGAAGGGTGTGACCTTGGAATGCTGGTGAGACGTTTGGATGTAAGTCCTAGTAGACAGGTTGGAGTGCAGAGCATTAATAGAGTACTGCAGGACCTTGAGAGGGGCGAGTTTCCGGGTTAAAAATTGACGAATATAATGATGAAATGAGCCACGACGCAATTTAGACCGAGCATAATAGCATACAGAATGGAGCGCTGCTCAGCGCGTAATGATACTCGAATTTAACTGAATGCCCAACGACAAACGTTCTCCATGATACGACAATGTGTATAACCACGAATAATTTGTTTCAGCACGGAGCATGAGCCATAACATAAGAACCTCAAACATTCTGGCGCCAAACCTTTTTCATAGTGGAAGTTATGTTATTCTAACATATAGAAATATCATGCTAATGGCCAAGGGCAGCTGGGTCAGTTAGGAAGACAACCTGATGTTGAGCAGCATCGATAACCTGTCTGGAAGGAAGCGATGTATCGTTCTCGGTGAATATTCTGTGAATGGCGTCCTTCTTAGCCGCTCCGGCCGCGAAAAACACTATTTCATCGGCCCTCGCCAAAGTAGGCTTGGTCAACGTGATACGTTTAAGTGGCGGTTTCGGACTGTCGTCAAGGCTGCTAACGAGTAGCTTTTCTTCCTTCAACAGCGGATGACCCGGAAAGAGCGAGCACGTATGACCATCAGGGCCCATGCCTAATAGAGCGACGTCGAGAACTGGTTCTGGCCCCAACTCAGCAACAAGCCTTCGCTGGTAGTCAGCGGCAAACTCTTTGTCAGATACCTTGTCGCCCTTAGAAAGCAGGTCGGAGCTAAGGGTCATTCCTTTCGGCTGGTCCTGGGCAGGGAGCTTGTTCAGGATCTCCTCCTTGAACAGCCGCCAGTTCGAGTCCTCGTGGTCCAGGGGAACAATTCGCTCGTCGACCAACCAAACTCGCCACTGACGCCACTTCACTTCTTTGTTATTGAGAAGGCTTGCTGCTAGCGTAGGCGCTTGACTGCCTCCTGAAATGCCAATGTCAAACCAACTCTTGTGCGCAAGCGCCTTGTCTTGTGCATCAATGATGAGTCGGCCTAGCTCCTTTGCAAGCTCGTCCTTCTCTAGTGCAAGAATGCGTGCGGGTGCCATTATTGCGTATGCCAAGCAGTTCACGCTACGTGGAATCTGTAGTCTAGATCGAGTGATGTGCGCTTATAGCTTGTGGGAGATGGAGAAGGGTTTCAGGCTATCACCTGTGAGGAGCAGCAGCGTTGCGGGTTCACGACCGTTGGGAACCCGTGCCCTGAACGCATACCCTGAAATGAGACATGGTGCTCGAGGGCCTTCGGTACACTTGCATCGATCTATAAATCAACGCCAAATTTGGCAGAACCGATACTTCGGTACCATGCCAGAAGTAGCCTTGAGGGCAGAGGAATTGAAAGTGCGGCGTGCTGCGCGAATTCTCGTGATTGATGCCGAGGGTAAAGTGCTGCTGTTCGAATACTCTCATTCAGGACGTAGTGAAGATGCTCTGAGCGATAAAGGAAGTTACTTCACTATTCCGGGAGGAAAGGCGCTCCCTGGGGAATCTTATGAGGAATGTGCACGCCGTGAACTCGAAGAAGAGACGGGAATCACATACAAAATTCCCAGTCTTGTGCTTGCAACAAGGCTGGCCCCTTTGATGATGAGTTCTGGAAAATTCGTTCTGGCCGATGAGAGGTACTTTGCCGTTTTTGTGAGCGAAGCTCAGGCTGTGGACACCTCACATTGGACTACAAGGGAGAAGCAGAATATCAAGAGGGTTTTTTGGTGCTCGCCATCAGAATTAGCAAAGCTCGTGGGCAACAATTTGTGGCCGAAGAATCTCCCCGAGATCTTGATTGCTGCGCGAGATCCTGGAAACCGAAAGCTGCCATTGAGTTACAAATCGGAATCTGAGCAGATCGGCGACGTAATCGTCAAAGTTGTATATTAAACCTATACGTCGAGGCTCTACGTCGAAGCTGTGAGCTCATGATCTCAAGCACGCAGCTCTGTGTTCGTACGGAGAGCATGGCACGATAGTTGGGTTATACGGTAGAAAACTTCGAGGCAAAAGCACAGCCTGTGAACTCACACGGTAGTATTAATGCTGCTGTTTCCTTGGTATATACAGCTTGGCCGTCTCGAAAGAGCAATTACATATAGGAAACCAAAGCACTCAGTTCCGATAGAAACGATCTAAAGTGAGTTCTCATTTCATGAGCCAGAGAAACAACTGGACGCCTGCATTTGGCAGGAATTTTAGGGCACGGAAGGGTACATGCTGCCTCAATGTGGTAAGTTCGACAGGTATAACCTGTTGCTTCAATGGCAAAGATTATTTCAACAAAAAAGGGAGCACAGCTGCCAAAGAGTTTGGCTCCTCTCTCTATTCTCTCTTCTCTAGTCTCTGAGAGTTGAGTGCTTGTTCATCACATGCCATGCCATATTCAATCCGGATGGGTATCTATGGCCACCATGTGGAATGTACTTGGTTAGCCGCTTTTGAACTAGGTCAAAACAGTTTGGGAGCTGTCAATTGCCGAGAAAAGGTGCTATGCATTGTCTTTGGAGATAGTTCCTGGTGCAATTACGCTCTAAACTAAACTATAGCTGAGCTTTAATTTTTTGCAAATTATTCATAGTAATGTGATGTTATACGAGTACTTTGGCAGCTTATTGGGGCGTTGACGTCGACTTGCTCGCTTCTTATTTGTCTTATCTCCATGCTCGTCTAGGACCCGTGGTGGGTTGGGTTCCGAAGTACCCACAAATTTGCCAAACACTGAAATGACCCGGCCTGTTTTCGAGGAAGACAGCAGCGAAGGCGAGGATGCGCATGACGTTTCTTATTCACAAGAGCGGATGAGCGACTATCTTCACGGGAAGTTGCACGCCCTCGACATTGCGAGCTCGCACTCTGACAAGTCAAGCGAACAAGTGCCTACTCTTTCCCCCCTGTCTGAGCAGAGGTTAGCACCGTTCAGAGATCTTACTGACGACCCTCCTGTCCCTATGATTCATCCTTCGAACGAGTTTAGACGCTCGATGGGCGACAAAAGACGCGCCACTCTCGACATGGCCAACACACCCAATGCACACGAGTTGAAGGAACTTGCAACGATGTATTCAGCGGTTGCCGAGTGCTTGGACATTCGTAAGAAGTTCATGGAAGTCAGTTTACAGGACGAGCGCAAAAATCCGAAGAATCAAGACACTTGGAAGATTTACCCTCCTCCTCCTGAACCTGAGTACGACCCGGTCACAAAACACTTCCTGATTAAGCCCAAGGTCGCTGCAGAGCCAGAGAATGTTGGGTACAAGTTCGATATGGCAGAGCTGGAGATTCCCAAAGAGCATGATTATCACTTTGTTAGCAAAGATGGAGTCTTCGAGGTCTACGAGGGAAGAGCTACCACCGCTCATTCCTCTGATACTTTCTCTTCCGAGCCAGAGGACCACTATGTACATAAGGCTTCGTCGAAGACACCCATATGTGAGGTACCCTCTCTCAAAGAGTACTACGCTGCTGTGGAGAAGGCCACAACGCTAAGTCTCGATGGCCCTGCGAAATCATTTGCTTTCCGAAGACTGCAGTATCTTGAGGCCCGTTGGAATCTTTACTTTCTACTCAATCAAGACGACGAACTTGCCAAGTCGAAACGTGTACCTCACCGTGACTTCTACAATGTGCGTAAAGTCGACACTCACGTTCACCATTCCGCGTGCATGACGCAGAAGCATCTTCTGCGTTTCATCAAGTCCAAAATGAAGAAGTCCCCTCACGAGGTTGTCATTTACCGAGATGGGAAACTGCTGACTTTAGCAAAGGTTTTTGAATCCCTGGGGCTTTCTGCGTATGATCTCAACATTGATACACTCGATATGCATGCTCACTCCGATGCATTCCACCGGTTCGATAAATTCAATCTGAAGTATAACCCCATAGGCGAATCTCGTCTGCGTGAGATTTTCCTCAAGACTGACAACTTTATCCAGGGAAGGTATCTGGCTGAAATCACCAAAGAAGTATTCTCTGATCTTGAACAAAGCAAGTACCAGATGGCCGAATACCGCATCTCCATTTACGGTAGGCATATGTCCGAGTGGTCTAAGCTCGCAGCCTGGGTAGTGGACAATAAGCTGGTTAGCGACAATGTGCGTTGGCTCATTCAAGTTCCCCGACTTTATAATGTCTACCATAAAAGTGGCATGGTGTCTTCTTTTGCTGAAGTTATCGACAACATTTTCAAACCCTTGTTCGAAGTTACTCAAAACCCCTCGAAGGACCCGAAATTGCATGTCTTCCTGCAGCGTGTTGTGGGCTTTGATTCAGTAGATGACGAAAGCAAGACTGACAGGTTCACATATGCGGGTCACCCGGTTCCTGCAGCATGGAACAGCTCCCAGAACCCGCCCTATTCGTATTACCTTTATTACCTGTATGCGAATATGGCATCCCTCAACCAATTCCGATACAGACTTGGCTACAATACGTTCGTGCTGAGACCCCACTGTGGTGAAGCTGGTGATCCTGAGCACCTTGTTTCGGCTTTCATCACTTCACAAGGTATCTCACACGGCATATTGTTGCGCAAACTCCCTTTCATGCAATTTTTGTACTATCTTGAGCAAGTGGGTATTGCAATGTCGCCGATCTCCAACAATGCTCTATTCCTGTCTTACGAAAAGAACCCATTCATGTCTTACTTTCGCAAGGGTCTCAACGTCAGCCTCAGCAGCGACGACCCTCTGCAGTTCTCATTTACTCGAGAGCCTCTTATCGAGGAGTACAGCATCGCCATTCAGATTTACAAGCTCACAGCTGTTGATTCTCGCGAGCTGGCCCTCTATTCCGTAATGCAATCCGGTTTTGAGCACGAAATCAAAAATCATTGGGGATTCAACATGCATACCGGCGAGGTGAACATCGAGAAAACAAACGTACCTCGTCCTCGTCTTGCCTTCCGGCAGGAGACGCTCAAACACGAGCGACATCTCGTCGAAAAATATGGAAGAGTTCCATTGAGTGCGGAGCACGCATAGGTTCATACTTTAACCCCAAAGCTTCTCAATCCGGCTATTTTTTGACCATTCAAAATTTCAGATATCAAGTCCAGGGCTGAAATTTGCGCAGATGGAGTACAACTCAGAACTTCACACAACCCGGAATTCGGTTTTAGTCTCTTCGCTCCAATTAGAAAAAACGTCATATTGATTTACTTGATCATCTAGCTTATATTGACTATTGCTCTTCATGATTTACGACCTCGCGCCACACAACCCAGCTTTCGCACAAAAGCTATGAACGCTTTTGGGCTCTAACGCTCTTCTCAGCAAAGCGACACTGTGAACTTTCTTTAAAAGCGCTTGAACACAAGGCTCGGAGAGGTTATGGTCAGGTACAACCACATTGTTGCCAGAGCTGGTGGTACTCCCTCCTCCTGGCTGGAACCATCCATGTCATGTGACATGTTTTTTTAAATTTCAAATTCTCATTAAAAAAGTTCCGGAGAAGGTACTTTTATACATCTGAGTCTGAGTTCTTATAGCGGGATCGCCCTCCTTCATCTGTCTCCTATCATATCTCGTGGTCGCTGTTTTATTTCACCAGAGTGACCTCCCAGGCAACCTTCAAGGTGGGTGGGCAAGGGTATTAATATTTGGGGCACAGGCAGCATGAGTATTTGCCCGATTGGGACGAGAATTTGTCCCGACCAATGCTGCCACCAGGCCTAGCTCAACTATAAATAGGCCCCGAGGGCCCTCACTGAAATGAGTTCTCAAGAGTGTAGAAAGACTCGGCGGCCACGAGTCGGTATTCTAAGGGTTAGTGGGTGGGTGAATACCAGGGGGGCCGGCTTTGTGGAGACTAATGCTTTATGTAGAATATATGATGATAGGACCAGCTAATAAATGAACATATAACTTGATGACGAGGAAACGGTATTTAAAGGATTGGCTGGCCGGAGGATACCAATAGAATAAAGCTGCTGGGCCTGAGGAATGCGGGCCGTGGACTCGACATGAAAGCTCCAGCTCACCGGCACCGTGGGTAGATATAGTGAGTAAGGGGGTTTGTTCTGTTGAGCAAGGAATTTTTCATGAAGGTTTCTGCTTTCAGAATTCCATCATTTATGGACAACTCGAGCTTTTGCACCTGAGTTTGGCTTAACTACTCGTGCTTAGTTAAAGCATAATCGAGTCCTCACCCTCATCGTAGTATTTGAATTAAGAAAAACTGGCTACCACCAGGGATAGTCTATCCAGATCCGTCGGCAAAGCTGTGACTCTTCAACTATATCTACAATTACTTTCATTCAATTTTTTCTCAAATGAGCTGAGCTGACTTACTGCTTTCCGACACTGACATGAATAACTTAGTAACCTGCATCCAGGTACTGCTTTCGACTGTCACTTGTCCCGCGAGTGTCTCACGCGATATGGGATCACTTCCTCATCAGTCTAAGAAATTTGGCTAATTTTGCAGATTTGGTGCCTGAAAACCGTGCCCTAAATGAAACTTCGATGGACCAGGGGTTAGTCAGGGCACAAGTTGCGCCCAAAGGATCTCATAGGTAACCCAGCAGCGGACTGCTAGAACAAAGGCGTGTAATATGTAATTGAGGCTCCTTGTTCAGGATGGTATATAGGAGAGTCTTTGGTTCTCTGGCAACGCAAGTAGAGCAGGTAAGTAGAGCAGGGCTAGGACACGAAGTTCGACAAATGTACGCGCTCTTTATAGTGCAGCAGTGTGCTGAATATGGGGAGGATTGAGAAGTTTACATCTATATTACCCACTATGACAACGATTTTTTTTGAACATAGCAATTTGTAAGGTGATTCCAAAGCTTAAACGCTGGGGCTGGGCGTAATCAGTTCAGCGGAAGAATACTTCATAGGCGCAGGCCAGAGGTCTTAGGAATGAACACTTCCAGTTTATAGAAAATGAAGTAAAACCTTTATCAAACTAGCAATTGGCTTAACATAGGAGACTCAACATATTCTACTCGATTATCAATTTGAGGCGTGGATGAACAATATGCTACCCTATCAATGTGTATGCTAAATTTTCAGCTCAAGCTACCTAATTGTCAACGAAAATCCGTACGACCATATAGATTTTCAGGTGACGAAGAACCGCTGTACTTTTCTAGAACCTGCGCTGCCCCTAGACCATGCCCTAAGCTCAAAAAGTATATCAACTAAGCCAGACGCGACACTTCTATTGAGAACCGTTGTTCAAATGCGTACCTTTTTCGATATTTCTGTGGGAGGTGAGGCCCTAGGTCGCATTTACTTCAAACTTTACGATGATGTTCCGAAAACAGCCGAGAATTTCCGTGCTTTGTGTACGGGTGAGAAGGGCAACACATCTGACGGCCTTCCTTTGAGTTATAAAAACTCGACATTCCATCGTATCATTAAGGGGTTCATGTGCCAAGGTGGAGATTTCACCAGCGCCTCCAAGAACCAGCCGTTGGGCACAGGCGGCGAGTCAATTTATGGTGAAAAATTCAATGACGAGAACTTCATACACAAGCACGACAAGCCGTATCTTTTGAGCATGGCTAACAGTGGGCCGAATACAAATGGGTCGCAGTTTTTTATCACCACTGTTCCCACTCCTCATCTTGATGACAAGCACGTCGTTTTTGGCGAAGTTATACTTGGAAAAGGACTTGTGAAGCACCTTGAGAACCTCCCGACTGAGCCGGGTGATGCGCCCAAAGAAGTTGTCACTATCACAGACTGCGGAGAGGTCGCTGACGATCTGGACTTGCAAAAAATCGCTGCTGACGCTCTCGAAGATGGTACTGGCGACATTTACGCTGAATTCCCTGAGGACGAGCTGAGTTTAGAAAATCTGAGGGACAACGAACAGAAGCTGCTCGAAAATGGTATACAGATCTCTCGAAAGCTCAAGGATATAGGCAGTGTCCAGTTCAAGTCTGCCAAGAATGAATTGGCGCTTGCGAAGTACCGTAAGGCGCTGCGATACGCACATGAGTTTGATGTCGATGAGGGTCATGCCATGTACACTGATGTCGAGACCCTAAAGATCAGTCTTTTCTTGAACTGTGCTCTTCTGGCCAACAAGCTGGGCAACTACGGTGCAGCAACAAAGGATGCAGAGGCAGTACTGCACAGGTCACTGGCAACGCCGGCAGACAGAGCGAAAGCGCTTTATCGCAGGGCTCAAGCGCAGAAATTTTTGAACAACTTCGACGAAGCACTTGCGAATCTTGATGAGGCATCAGCTTTGGTGCAAGACGCTGGAATCGCTAGAGAACGGCAACTCATCCAGAAAAAGGTTCAACAGCTGAAGCAGAAGCAGAAGGCCGCCTATGCCAAGTTTTTCAGCTGAATAGAACTAATAGCTTCGAACATAGCTAACCACATGAGATGTTATAACACAGGCTTCCAACTTCTTGGTCTCATTGCTTCAGAGTTTAAGAGCTTAAAATCTACAATCTTCTACATACTGTGCTCTTTACTATGATATACTAGGTTCGTGTTTTCTGTCGCTCTGCATCCGGTGTGTTATAGGCGATTTGTTTTTACGCACTAGTTGACACCAACAGCCTCCTGATATCTATTGCTAAAAGTTGGGTTGTAGCCAGGCTCCTGATAAAATTATTATCAATATTGAAGTCTTGCTTGTCAAGCTATCAGTGTAACCGCGGTCTCATACCTGAATACTCTCATGTGCTAGTGTTGTTCTTTCGATAGAGCGGCTATCGTTGTTTCGCATCTTGCGTCCAAGAAGTCTACATACTACCTAGCAAACAATACAGAGTAATTTAATCGTATTTACATTGGTTCGAATTCCTTTCGCGATAATGTCAAGACGTTTCGCCCGTTTTTTCAATCCAAAATTTGACGAATTGCTGCTGAGAGCGCTGCTGGGATAACACATGCAACACCCGTCCGACCACTACCCAATCGGGTAAGTTCATCGTACGGGCATGAGGACAGATGAACGTCTCCCAGCCTTGTATTCTTGACCATATAAACCCCCTTCAGACAATATGTTTCTGCAACTTAACTACTTCTGCTGCTCGTGGTCGGGAGGCAGCCGTATGGTGGGGTATACGGAGAGGAGTTCTTACAATCAGCAGATGCTGAGCGGAAGTGCAGAGATTCTTCGACTGAATTAGACCTCAGTAGATACTTCATCATCCGGCTGCCCCCCGACCTCGATCAGCAGATTTTTTTTTTTTTTTTTTTATGAGTATATTTCTAGACATAGCTATATTAATATGATAGACGTATCAGACACAAAAAAAAAAGCAAGCTAAACCAATCTACTCAAAGTGACCAAATTTCAGCGAATGAATGATCCATTGGACTCAGCTGCTAACAGATTAGCTTCATTGCCGTTCGGGACCACGCTTGCTTAGCTGAATTTATGCGAAGCGCATAAAAACCTCAGGGATACCAGACTCGCTACTAATGTGGAAATCAACCCATTTTAAGTGCTTGATAATTTAATTATATTATACACACCAGCCTCTACTTCTGGAATTGAGGGGCTGTCAGTCACAAATCTTTAATCATTATTCGTCAGACAGGGCCAACTTGATAGTCTCTCAAGGCACTCGTGTAAAAGAAGATCAGAGAGTACCTTGTTCCAAACCAAGCAGTAACTCCCTCGATGCTCTAGAACACCAATCGTAACCCGCTCAACCATGTAAGCCCTTCTCCTGGCGCTTCTTATAGTCCCACGCCCTCTCAAAATACATATTAGGCGAGCTAATCGCGTTGTCGTACTTCATCGCATCCTTGGGGTGGGTGAGTTCGTAAGTCTTGGAGCAAGCAAGATGGATCTGCTTTTCTCTACTGTGTCGTTTTACCTCAGAAATACCCTCAGCATCATTAATGCCATGCTGTCGTAATAACCGTTCGAGATTGTCTGGGGAAAGACGCTGGAACGGACAGCCATGAGCCTCGTTCGACCTCGCATTGAGGCCATCCTCATACACTTTTCGGCAGCTGTACGCCGAGTTATCCTTCCTGCTTCCGACAAGGCCATATATATGCTTGACGCCATACACAATCTCATTACGCTTTTTATCGTCGTTGTAATAAGTCGTGAAAAGCTGAATGGCCTGCTCAACAGGCATTCCCATGAATTTCAAAAACCTCTGGTAATGCAGCCGTTCGGTGTGGAAAGCGTGTCGCGTCTTTTTCAAGTTCTGGTGCAGCATGCTGGAACACATCGGAAGGAAATTGTCTCTGTCGAGCTGATCCATACTCTGTGCCGTGAACTTCCCGTCAATCCTGCTTGAATCAGCCTTGTATTGCGACTTCGCAAAGCCGCTCTTCACTAACTCAAGCATGGGTTCGACTCTCGGGTCAGTTCGTAGCCTGATACGGAACTTCGCAAGCATTTCAAGATTTGACTCGAGACGCCTTCCAAACTCTTTTGTAAGCAATGAGAGCTGTAAAGATTCCGGTACGAACGCAATTCCTTTTCGAAGTACGACCTTGCGTCTTCGCACGAGTTCCATAGCGTCCTCCATGTTGACCTTGTAGTATGCTTCTAGCGCCGCGCTTGGATATGCGAATTTCAGCAATGGCTCGAGCTCTCGAAGCTCTGACGGCGAGGCACGCGGCCATGCTAAGTTGAGACTCGCAACGAATGTAGAGCGCTCCTCCAGGGTGAACAGCTCGTATCTGATTTTGAACAGAGCCGTTTCGAGTTTGATAAAGCGTGCGCGGTCTTCTATTTTTTGACAGAATGCTAAGCGCAGGATGAAATGGCTCATTTGGTCTTTGAACCTCTCATTTCGAACTACAGTGGGGCTTGCTCCTGCCCTCGACAAAGGAAGCAGTCGATTCAACACAGGGCGTATTTCCTTGAGCAATTCAGCGAAAGGCTTGGTATGGGCAGTATCGAGCGTATCCAAAACCGTCATTCGATCCACAGCCCAGTTTTCGAAGTCATCTATGTTGATATCAACGTCGGGCGGGGGTGACGTGTCGTAGAAGCTGAGTCTGTGAGGGAACTCCATAGTTGGCGGCACCTTCAGCCTGATAGATTCGGCAGGCTGAGTCTTTGAGCTGTTGAGAGCATCCCTCGGTGGCTTATACACGGACCTTTGCATGCTGTCGAGAGAGCTTGGAGACGCGTCACGTAGAAAGCTAAATTAGCGGGGCAAGGTCACTATACAATAACCTAAACCCTTACCTTGTGGGACGAGTCAGGTGATCCTAGGTATCTACCTGAGGTCTCCCAGCCATCGTCCAAGCGGTAAAGCCTGGTGTATCAGAACTGCATAGATAGTATAACACTATTTGAGCTTATATTTGTAGTAGGTACATCTAACTGGTTAAATACGGAGTATGGAGTAGGGCCAATTCCCACTGAGGTTTAACCACTTATTTGTAGAGGTACATCTTCAGATACATCCAGCATAGACATGTATCGATTGAACTGAATTAAGCAATTCGATCGGAACATAGAGCTTGAATGGCTGCAACTCGGCGCCGTGGCTGTGAGGATCACCCTCACTGGTCTCTGGATAGGCTGTTGCTCATGATCAATAGGTGTCTTAGGTCACTAGAGTGTCTTTCAGTTCAGTTCTAAACCAGTTCAATACCCACTCGGTTTTGGTGGAGGCAAAACAACGTTCGAGCGGTTTCCAAAAAATTTCGGAGCAATTCGGTGTTGTTATTTCACTATAGGCTATCATAGCTATAGCCGATAAACCAGAGTTCGGAACTTGAGCGGATGATGAATATCAGCTTTTCCATCTGCAAAATGAAAGAGTAATTTGAGAAGAGCATTTCGCGCAGAGATTGCCAGAGGCTTTGTATATGCATCTAGTGAGTGTTCACTAGATAGCTCGAATTGTATCAGGGATAGTTTCTGGTAGCATTCAGTTGCTTCTCTCAAAATCTTGAACACGCACAACCCACGGAAGCACGTATCAAAAGCCTGGGATCATGAGTCACTAGCTGCTTGGTGAGATTGTTCTAAACCCAACACAACATCTACCAACAAAACGGCCTTTCCGTAAAACTCCAGGTCAGCAATTTCTGACCTCAACAATGCTGCGCTTCAACACGGTAATGATAATAGGGCAACATACACCCGTCGGAGTTATTTTTCTCCGTTTGCCAAATTCTTTTTACTATCGGGAAGATACTCTAGTGTTTAATTGTGAGCACTCATTGCAGCACAAACTTCGACTCTATCAGTCACCTTCAATAAACAAATTATGGGTAGTCGCTGACTTGCAATTTAAACCTTTCGGGAATTCACATATCTGTGAGCTTGCTTCCGCTGCCTCGTGGGGTTAAGCTCATAAGTAGCATATAAATATGATCACTCTCGTCGAATTCTCAAAGCACAACGTATCAGGAAATGCTATCCTCGATACCACGGGTATCATATTACGCACAGTTCAGCAGGCAGCACCAACAATGATTTTATTTTAGTTTCGGGAGTCGCTAAACTGCGCTGGAAGGTGGAGAAGTTCTGATCGATGAGCTAAATAGGGAAACAACTGAATCCTCAGTTCTACGAAATTGAATCCTAGTTTGTGTGTACAAAGCATGTCTCTGCCTTTGAACGTTTTTACTCAAGAAGTGACTGACTTGACAGCACGCTTCTCAACTGACATTAATTTTCTATTCAACAATGAGTTCAACTAATTTCATCGCGTCGGAACGGGTTAGGTTCCTTATGGTGTCGGTGAAGCCGCTAATAGTGCACTGGCACCAGGATAGTGCGCCGATATACAGTGCATGTTTCCAGCCGAGCAATGGTATTGCTGAGTTGGACGAGCTTCCTCGTCTGGTCACTGCTGGCGGGGACAACCAGGTGCGAGTTTGGAGGCTGAGAACCAGGCCTGGGCAGGCGGTGTCTCAGGTTGAATACTGCGCGACTTTGGCGAAGCACGAGCGTGCAGTCAACTGCGTGGCCTTTGACCCTTCCGGAAAGGTGCTTGCTTCAGCCGGGGATGATGGTGTGGTACTTCTGTGGACGCTACAGGGCCGAGTTGAAGTCCCTCAGTTTGGCAGCGAAAATGAAGATAGCGAGGCGTGGCGGCTCCATCAGAGATGTAGAACTGCGAGCTTCGGGGAAATATATGACCTTGCCTGGTCTCCTTCGGGCCGCTACGTTGCAGCGACGAGCATGGACCGTGTCGTATCTATCCTTGACACTACCGACGGAAGTTGCGTTGCTGCGCTCCGTGACCACAAACACTACGTTCAAGGCGTTTCTTGGGACCCTAAAGATGAGTTTCTGGCAACACAATCCAGTGACCAGCGCGTCTTAGTGTATTCCTTGAGATACGAGTCGGGGTCGCTTAATGTTGCATTGACTTCGCGTATTGACCGAGTAGAGGCGGGAAACAAGGCTTTTGCTTTCCATCCCGAGTCCTTTTCATCATTCTTCCGCCGCCTGAGCTTCTCTCCAGACGGCTCTCTGCTGGTAGTGCCTTCGTGCCAGGCTTCCACACCTAAGGAGACCCAAGCAGGCACTGAATCCCAAGAATCCACGAATGAGCTCAACGGGGTTGCAGAAAACGCCAATGCTGACCCTCTTCAGAGCGATGGTGGGCCAATTTCAGGCATGACTTCAAGGAACACTCGAAGCACGGAAACTAGCGACTTAATGGAGACAGAGCTCTCGGAAAGTGTACTCAATATTCCTGAGGCTAGTATAAACTCAGACACGATGAGCGTGAAAGATGGGCCAGCATTATATATGGACTTGCCCTCCTCTCCCGTTTATGAAGCTATCAACAACGAAGCTATCACCAACGAAGCTATCACCAACGAAGCTATAACCAACGAAGCTATCACCAACGAAGCTATCACCAACGAAGCTATCACCAACGAAGCTATCAACAACGAAGCTATCAACAACGAAGCTGTCAACAACGAGGCTATCAACAACGAAGCTATCAACAACAAAGCTATCACCAACGAAGCTGCCATCAACGAAGCTACCGACAGCAAAACTATCAACAGCAAAGCTATCACCAGTGAAGCTGCCACCAACGAAGCTATCAGCAACGAAGCTGTTAACAACGAAGCTACCCACAACGAAGCTACCCACAACGAAGCTACCAACAACGAACTTACCAACAACGAAGCTAAACAGGAAAGCAGCTCCGAAAGCAACACCAATGTTGCGCTCGTGTTTCGGCGTGGAGACCTACACACCCCAAGCGCATGTCTTCCGTTACCTAAAGCGTCGTGTGTCGTACGTTTCTCACCCATCTTATATACTCTACGACCTGGCCCCTCAGCTGTAGACCTACCCTATCGCATGGTTTACGCGGTTGCGACGCTGAATGGCGTTTTTGTCTATGATACTCAGCAGCCCAGACCGCTGGGGACTGCATCGAATCTGCATTATTCGTCGATCACAGACCTTGCGTGGACACCAAATGGACAGCAATTGCTGCTGACGTCTATAGATGGCTTCTGTTCAGTGCTGCGCTTTGACGAGGGGGAGTTGGGCATCGCAATGGAGCCAACGCCTACTCCGGCCTCCCTACCAAGTCATGCTGATGATGTGCCAACTTCTGAGCCCCACATAAACACCTTATCTGTGCGAAGGAAACAGCCTGAACTTGACGATCAAGGCCAAGTGAATACTCTCATAGCGCGTAAGAGGCCAGCTAAAGAGCAGTCACCACAAACTTCTACAAACACTCTCACAGCTCGTCCGAATTGTGTTAAAGAGGCCAACTCAACTTGTGAGCCTGAGAAGTGAGATGGTAATCTTAAACTGCTCACGCGAGGGAGCAGCTGGCTTCGAATAGGCAATTGCCTACCAATTTGAAGCTTCTGGTTTGCGGAGGTTTCAATGGTCAACTCGAACTTGGTAAACTGATGAAACAAATAACCTCTCGACCCATCCAAACAACTGTACATTAATTAGGTTCACGAATTGACTAGCAAAAACAGATAGGTTTTGCACAGTAATAACTGCTAGATTGGAAAACACGTTGAGAAATGTATCTACACATTAAACCCAGTCATTAAGGTTGAATCTACGAATTAAAGAGGGCGAATAAGGCACAATCAGGCCAACTTCTCCATTTCCTGCGTTCTTTGACGTGCTTTCAGAACCATCTGCTGACGTTGCAGCCTCAGACGTTCCTCACGCTGCGCCCTGTCATCCAACCAGCCCTCAGCAGCCGCTGGGGCCGGATTGGGATTCCCCTGTGCGTACCTGTCCAACAGGCTACCTTTCTTCTTCGACAGCAGCCTCTCTGTTGTGCGTTCAACGTTATGGGTCTCCATGAGGTCTCTGCGGATTGTTTCGCGGTCGGCATAAGGCACCATAACACTCACAACGCTCACCATATCATCGGTCACCTCTCTGGGTCCTCCAGCCCCGCTTCCTCCCGAATCGCGGGCACCGCTGGAACCTCTCGAGCTCTCGTCACTGCTCCCAGGCCGCAGCACCAGCTTTGCAATCACAACAGCAACGGCCAGGCCGGCAAAGAAGATCGTCGTCGACGTGTCGGGCATGAGGAAGAGGAGAGACCTAGCCCATATTCAGCTTAGCGCATGGCATGGGACAGAATGTGTATAAATGGGCATGAATGATGAAATATAAAGAAGGAGGACGGGAAGAGAATGGGGTTGCGAGCTTGCTGGAGTGATAGTGTATGTTGCTGGTTATGCGTGATAGGAGATTGTCAACCAACAGTTGACGTCTGGAGTTCAGATTTATGAATACCACGACCTTGTGAACTGTCATTCTCAAGATTTAAAGCCTGAAAGTTATTTTCAACATAAAGGACCATCAGTTAGACGCGCGGTTTTCTCAAATCAATTTTCTCAAATCAATTTTCTCACACCATCTACTTCTCCAAGAAACTCAAAATAAACTGCCACGAGCGTGCAATGGACCTCACTGCTCCTGCAAAGTGGTATTTTCGGAGAATGCGCTCGCAATTGAGTTCTCCTACCGTAGGAAGCGCGCATTTCGAACCGAGGTGAGATTTGGACGTTGTCTGACCGAACTGCGGCTACGACTGAGACCTCGACTCACTTGCTTCAAGCCCTCCAAACTGCAGTTTCAGTTCAGACTTTCTATTAGTTATAGCGTACAAGAACTCGGCTATAGCATCTCCCTCTTTGATGAGACCACCCCTCAAATGGTCATTAACAGCTCGAGCCGCGTCGCCATAAACAGAGCGCTGGGCCTTTTTGCCAGAATTTGAATTGAGGCCCGCTGGGCCCCGCAGAAGAAAGCCCTCGAGCGTCATTGGGGTGTTCACTGGGAGGCTGTAACGCTTGATGTACTTCCGCAGAGCACCAACGGATTGTTCGCCAAGCTTACGAGGTACTGCAGGTACAACAGTGTCTTTCGGCTTGATTGGTTCGCTAACATTCGGAGCGCGGCCTCGTTTTCTAGGCTTCAAATTGGCCATTTTCAGAACGCAGATGTCTCTCAAACCCGCACCCTCAACGTCTCTATCCATTATCCGCAATCATGCCCTTGCCCAATCACGGGTTTGTGGCACCGATGACGGGAGATCGGGGAAGTCAAGTGAATATGAACTAGAAGAGTGAACAGCGAGCTATAACTTGACCTAATCAAAATTTGTCACAATTTCTTAGGTTGTATGAACTCTAGCAAAATCTGTTAAGCTGCGCAGCAGAACTTGGGCTATGGCTCTCGATGCCTGCTTGCCAATGAAGGTCCTAACGTCGGTTTCGGTGTCCTGAAAGTCCATTTATTTATAAACGAGTGACATTTTCTAATTGCTTGTTGCTGCCAATAAGGCCTCAACGTGTGATTTCAAATATGATAGATTAAGCACACCAGTCAGCTCTTCATCATAGTCGAGATACCATGCCAGCAAGCAAACTGGCAGGAATTTCGAATTCAAAGAAACTAAAAAATTGAAAGCAACATTGTTCAACGCTAGAGAGTCATCTCCTATCTAATCCAGCAGACCCGGCTCATTGGTATTAGTCCGCCCACTATCGTTTGGGGCCACGAGGTACTACTGCCTGGTCCTGTTTCTGCATTATGCACGAACCATTGGTCTATTGGCTTTTTGCGGCCATACAGCTCTTTGAATACTCCTCCTTAAATTAAACTGTTATTATATATATATACTACATAATTTACTATGCTCCACAAAGCCGGCCCCGTTCGTATTCACCCACCCACTAACCCTTAGAATACAAGCTCGCGGCCCCCGAGCTTTTCTACACTACTGAAGAAGTCAAGTTCGTGAGGAATCCTGGGTCCTTTTATAGTTGAGGTAGGCCGGATGGCAGCATCAGCTAGGGCAGAGTCCCATCCCAATTGGGCAAGTGTCTTCATACTGCCTGTGCAGCCAGTTTCATGACCGTCCCAACCGTCCCTACTCAAAGTAGACATCTTAGAGCAGCCCATACCCACTTCAAGCATGTGCTCAAGGGAGGTCTGCGCCCAGACATGGATTATGCGGCGATTAAGCAGAAGTAAAAAACACTAAGGAAGTTGGGCGAAAGTGAGAAAAGTCGCATAGTTCTCAGCTCAAAATACGTATAAGTTTATGATGTGTCGCAAACGAAACTCTTTGCTCATCAAGTTTTCTGTGAAATACATAACTTACACGGAAAACCATGTAAAGAATCGCTTCCAATAAATACAAATTAGATTAAATTTTGATACTGCCAATGGGCTTCGATGAATTAAGCACAATTGCTTGAAGAATATCTCAACGTCGGTTGCAAGTCTGATAAAGCACATCTACTAATTGCTTGTTGCTGCCAATAAGGCCTCAACGTGGTTACAAATATGATAGATTAAGCACACCAATTAATTGCTTGATGCTGCCAATGAAAGCTGCAACGTCAGTTTGAATCATGCTAAATTAAGCACATCAGCAGTTGCTTGTTGCCATCGAGGATTCACCGTCGGGTTCAATGTCCATCGTAAGCACATACAATAATCACTAGAAGCCGCTAATGAATACCTCGGCGTCGGTCTCAAAACTACGATAAATTAAGCACACCATTTAGTTGCTTGATGCTGCCAATGAAGGCCTCAGCGTCGGTTTAATCAAGCACATCATTTGATTGATTGTTGCCATCGAGAACTCCACGTCGCTCCAAAATCCGTAAAAGTAAGCAATCTACATGCCTCTACGTCGATTTCAAAATCATAATAAATTAGTTTACTCCCATTTTTGTACTGGATTCTGCTCGAACTCAGTATATGCCGCATAGTTGAACACAGAAAGCTCAGACTCGTTCATGACGCCAAGGTCGCTTAGTGGTGTGTCGAGCTTTTCTGGCACAGAAAGAATCCAATCCTCGTGATCTAGATTGATAGAGAGGTTCTGTGTTTTTGTGAGGTGTGCGTGTGTATATATTTTAACTGCGTCGAAATCCACTGTGCGGTAAGGTCTGTAGCCCGAGGTCACGGCAACCAGCGCCTTGACCTCGTCTATCAGACGACGAGGCGTCCACTCTGTCAGGTCAATATTTCTGTACACGTGGTTCCGGATTGTCCTGTACGCGAAAGAGCGAACAACTCTCACCGTTATGGTTGCATTATGCGGGTCGTGTGCCGACGTTAGCTCGCTGTCCATGTCAAAATTTGTGTAGGGCAGGGCACATATTCGTTTTTTAGTGAAGCCGAACCAGACGAACAGGCTTAGCGGCTCCATAACTCCTAATTAGACACCAAAAATAGCACCAAAAATGAGCACCTTGGATAGTATTAGGAGCTTCAATTATATTTCTCCAGTCAGTTTAACTGAACATCACGTATAAACTGAGTCCGCGACGTTGTTGTTGCTTCACGCAGTTTCTTACGATTGCTTGATAGAAAGCCACATTTGTATTAAAAGACGCTTGGGTTATCTCGAAATCCAGCAGACTGAGTATTAGCCAGTTTCATTACTAAATCAGATTTGATTCCTCGCAAAAACGCCCTTTGAATCCTATTTCAGGGGCAGGAGCGCCTCCCTGACTAAACTACCGATTTGGAGCCAAACAAAGCTACTGGAGGTCAATGCCTCAAGGCGATTGAGCCAATCAGTAGTCGAGGCCATTGCTCATGACAACCTCGCCGCTCGAGGATGCTTCGCTCGAGCGCTGCTTTCTCGCAGATTCTCGAGCATCGGGGCCAGTCAGCCGACGCTTGTCATTGCGCGTCTCCATTCGCTTGTACGGTGGGATTTGCTCGAAAGAAGAAAGAGCCCTCTTGTCTGGGAGTTTCGGACCAAACGCTCGAGGCAGACTTCGCCTTTTATTACGATTATTCGGAGGTGAGGGAGGCGCCTCGCGCTTGCGACGGACATCCAGCTCTCTACTAGTGGGGAAGACGGGCAAATCCCCGAATTTCGCAGCAGGCACGCCCTCAGTGAAAAACCTGCACTTCATAGCGCCCTTCGCAGTAAGTCGTTTGAGCGGGTTCAGACACAAAAAGCCTGTAAGAAGCTCCCTTGCGTCTTCAGGAACGTTGCTGAACACCTCGTCTATGCTATTTGGCTGCTCTGGAACTGGCATAAATGCTCTAGAGCCCGGGAGCTGAGCAAAGCTGGGGAAATTCGAGTCATTTGGTGACCCCACGAGTTTGAAAATGCGGTGTACTTGGTCGGCATCGGAATTTCCGGGAAGCACAACCTGGCGCTTGAAGAACTCGGCAAATATGCACCCAATCCCCCAGATATCAATGGCTGTTGTATAATACTGCTCCCCCAATAGTAGTTCGGGCGGTCTATACCATCGCGTGACAACCTTGGGGGTATACATACGTGCAGCTGGGGTTGCTGAAACCATATCAGGAGGCGCTTCAAAGTATCTCCTGGCCAAGCCGAAGTCGGCAATCTTGAGGCTGCCGTCGTTGCTCACGAGAACGTTGGCTGACTTGATGTCTCGATGCATGTACTGCTTCTCATGAAGATATGCCATACCGCTCAGTAACTGGCCCATGTAAAGCTTGATATGAGGCAAAGTGAACCTGATTTCACGGTTATGGAGTAATCCACATAGGTCATGGTCCATATATGACATCACCATGTAGTATGTGCTGAGCTGAGACCTGTCAACCTTCTTGCTGACAGCCATGTCTAGGAGATGCAGAATATTCGGGTGGCGCAAAGCCTTCATGATCTTTATTTCCCGGAGGGCGGTGATGGGGATTCCATCTTGGTGTTCGTGGACAATGATTTCCTTCAGAGCCACGGCTGATGATGTCGGCTTGAACATGCCTTTAAAAACCTGCCCAAACGTACCCTCGCCAAGCTTGGTCGTCAGCTGGTACTGGTCGATTGACGAGCAGCCGTACAGCTTCAGCTGCTGGCCATTCGAGAACGAATTATCCATCCGGCCTAAACGCTAAACTGAAGAGGTTTTGGCAACCCGAACCCGCAAGTCGCGTATCACAGGATTTCTGCTGTTCTTTCTTTGGAGGAGCGTAAAGCACTGTTGGGAGAGCAGTCAGAGGCTTATTTGAAGCGAAAGAGACATGTAGGGGCTAGAGAGTATCTCAAATTTACCTTTGCACATTTGAGATTGACAGTTGTGAGAGAGTTTTCACATAATCCAGCCGAATTTTAAAGAGGTATTTTAGGCCAATTATTTATTCAAATTTAGTTTTTAGGTAGTGCCTCTACAGAACTGGGTTGTGAGAAAAGTGGTGGTAAGCCATTGAGCTGTGGCTTGGCCTCGTAGTCGGCTATCTTAAGAACTGCGGTCAGTTGGAAAGGTTCTCTCATCGAGCTTTGATAACTGAACTGTGCAGACAAAGGGTGCCCTCAGTTATATAAGGCATATCCATCTAAAAGCAGATAAATCTCTGACCGACAAAGAACGTGCAGTCTCATAATGCATCGCACAGCAACTGGAGTTGACAGGGCATGCATATAGATGCCTAACAACTTGGGACAGCAAAACGTTCAAGTAGACTTTCTGATCTCAAGAATCTTATTTTCCACGATTGTTCCGCGAGATACATTCCCTGCAGCTTGGGCAGATCACTCTAAGAATGAACTATCAACCGCCATAGTTGTTGTCGGCTGCTGTTCGCATCTGCCATTCACACATGCTCAATGGTACTCATTTAGGTACTATAGATTAAGATGAGTGTGATTACATGCGCCAAACTTGGAAACTATAAATCCATCTAATCCCACGCAATGCAACTACCCGACACTCTCGTGGCATAGAGAGTACCACGTGCGAGGCAGCGCAGGGGCATGTGGGCTATCTTGGCAGTGACTGTCAGATGGCAGATTGACTTGCTGCCTTTTGGGAATCATCACGTTGTTATGGAGGCACGGTATTCATTTCGGCCGTACGTCAAAGTGACTGCCCGACGAAAGGTTACGGGCTGCGGAGAGTACTTGTAAATATGCCAACCCAATTGGACGCTACTATCTGAACGGCCATTGAGATTGCGATTAGATCTCATCAAAACTCATAAATTCCGGTAAATTGTTGTCTGTTTTGAGGTTTGGTGCTTTCCGGTATTGTTCATTATGCCACCTCGCTTGTTCGCTTCATACCTATTTAGGCACTCAGATATACGTACTATTTCCGTTAGGGGGTAGGACATCGACCTCAGTTAATCTTTCCGCGAGGATCCTTATCGACCTCCTATAACTGCATTTGTCTGCGAATAATAATCAATTGTGAAGCTCTCCCGGCTTCTCTGTTTATGATTGAGAGGAGGAGCCCCCTGAGTGTATGATTCTAGTGAATTTCAATTAAGAATCCAACATTTTCTTGGATAGTTAGATTTTACACCTCGCCTATGAATGCTAAGTAGCATCCACATCCGAAGTACATATATCCAAACCTTTAGACAATCTGGCAGCAAATTGCTGGAATTTAGCTTGATATGAACATATCCCGCCAACTTCTCGCGGAAAATTGCCTTGAAATACTGATATATACGAGAAACCAAGAAAAAGCGAGATAGAGAAACATGCATAGATAGAGGGGCCGCTGTTCCCTGTCTTAGAGCAGGTATACAAGCCAAGCAGACTTTTCGATACGAAAGACATATCTATATACTCTCTATTCGCACGCACTGAGATAAAAGTCTCAGCGTGGCTGGGCTGCTACATATCTGGATCCAGAACTAGTGCGCAGGACACCGCGAATGGGGACCCAACACTATGTGACTTCCCCGCCATGGGCCTGACATATATTTAGCTCAAACGGGAAGTGTACTGCCTGCAAAACAGGGGTTTCGGAGGCTTCGGGGATCTACTTGAGAGACAACACCGAATCAGGCAAGTGTATCTCGATCAGGGCAGGGATCTTCACATGAGTTGCAATGATATACTTTTCGTGACTTGGCTATTCTGAAAGTCTCGTGAAACATTAGACCGAATATAGAGTTCAAACAATGACCGTTAAAGAGCACATTTGCGACTATCCTATTGGTCGAATATCTGAGGCGAGACCAACAGTTACGGGGATTGTGCGTACATATAGAAGGTATATAACCCAACTTTGAACCTGAGCGATTTGACACTGCTTCTCTGAACAGAACCCAAGCTGAACACAGGGATCCGCACCAATAGATTCCTGGTTTTTGGAATGGAGAGTGGGTTCATGATGCGTTATCAGGTTGCATTGTCATCATCAAGATATGTGCTCCCATCAACATATGTCTCACAGTCCTTTTCCTTGGAAGTATCGGACTTTGAACTCAAACCGAAACGCTGCATCTCCAACCTCAACATATATGGCATCAAACATGACTATTTACGTATACGTGTGAAATCCCCTAATAAAGTATTCTACATATTGACGGTGAAACAAACCCAACAAACCAAACCAACGAACTCTGCTCTGTAACAAACACATAATTAAGGATTACAAGTTATCCGTGAGGCTTTTCTCGCTTCTTTGTCTTCGGATAGCTGACCGCTGCCTTGGCTGAGGGTGTGGGGTGGGAAAAGGGTGAGGGCGAAGCGATCAACCCAGCAACCAACGAACGAGGATGTCAATAGGACTGCGCAGAGTCGGCTTGCGGTTTGCGCACACGGCAAGGTCGATTGCGTTCACGACTTATGGCCCTCCGGCTGAGGTGTTGCAGCTTGTGCAGCACAAACTGCCCGACCCCGGCGAGGGCGAGGCGCTACTGAAGCTTGTCGCCGCCCCTATAAACCCCGCGGATCGCAACCAAATTGAGGGCGTTTATCCATCCAAACCAACGTTCCGCAAGGACCTGGGCACGGCGGATCCAGTCGCAGTCGGCGGGAACGAAGGCGTCTTCGAGGTCGTCGAGTCGCAGGACCCTCATTTACAGATCGGCGAGTGGGTCGTGCCCAAAATCGCCAGCTTTGGGACATGGACGAGCCATCGCGTTGCGCCAACGAGCGATCTCATCTCGCTGGGCAAGCCGAACGGGCTGACGCCAGTACAGGCCGCCACGCTCTCAGTGAACCCCGGAACGGCATACCGCATGCTTTCGGACTTCGCCTCGCTCGAACCAAACGATTGGTTCATCCAGAATGGCGGCAATTCTGGCGTTGGGCGCATGGCGATCCAGCTCGGGCGGCTGTGGGGCTACAAATCGATCAGCGTCGTGCGCGACCGCCGAGACATTGACCAATTGAAGCAGGAATTGCACGATCTCGGCTCGGACCACGTTGTCACTGAGGAACAGATTGCAGACAAAAGCATCAAAACGATAATCGCCGACTGGACGTCGGACAAGCCTCCGAAACTTGCGCTCAATTGCGTCGGGGGCAGGTCGGCTGCAAACGTCGCCCGACAGCTCGCCCCCGGGGGGCAGCTCGTGACCTACGGGGGAATGTCCAAACAACCGGTCTCGCTCCCGACGTCGCTCTACATCTTCAAGAACATCGCTGCTCGCGGATTTTGGCTTACTAATTGGAACCGCGAGAATCCGAAGGCGAGGCAGAGAATGCTTCTTGAATTAGCGGATATGTTCCGTTCTCAAGAGCTGCGCGAAACAGCGGTGTCCGCTAACCATATCGACCTTCTTGAGGGCTCGAGCGAGGACTTCTTCGCTACTTTCAAGTCGGCCCTTGCCAAGAGCGGCAAGCAGGTCCTCGTCGCTAACTAATTCACTGTCTAAGCATGTTAATACATAGACAAATGCCATGGAAATCTGGTTTAGAATGACTCCAAGATCTGGGGTTACTTTAGTCATTGAAAGCCCGGATGCGAGTGTCAGTGCTGTTGGTAGAGAAATTGTTGAAAGTATATGGTGTATTAGTCCGAAATCAAGCTTCCAGTTCGCAGGCAAAGGCACCTATAGGGCCCGGAATGCAATATCCTACTATGGCAAGCAGCCTGGAGTGGATAGCACATGCTGTGGGGTCCTGAAAGACCTGACTAGACAATACGTGACATCTCCCCAATAGCAGTCGCACTGTATTAATAGTTTTGCTCAAGAGAATGGAAAGTAGTAACGAGTGATGTATTTTTCAGTATTTAGTCAAATTCTAATTTCAAAAGATATAGATAGACAAAGCAAAATATAAGTCATGGGTCCTTCGGTACCGAATACTCGATCCACTGAGAGGACCAGCCCTTGAACTAGCCACGCCTGTACATTTAGACTCGCGATAGGCATTAGGTTCGTTTGACTTCCAGCAAAAGCGCTAATATCATGAATAGACGAGACTTCGCAGTGATATTTATATAATTTTGTGAAATTTAACTTTGTATACCTGGGATCTTCAGCTGTTTTGGTGCTCGGCTACTTATGACCGTTTTGGCTCTAAGGTGTTAAAATAAAATGCTATTATCATCGGTCTTCCAGGTACACGAGAGCAGTGGATCCTGCAGGTAAGTCGTATCCCGTCGAGGCACGCCATGCGTCGAATGCAGCTCTAAAGTTGTGTGATATGCATCCTCAAAAATTAAGTTGCAATCACATCGAGGCACAACCAAATGCTGGCACATTCTGGAATATTGCATCGAAAACGCAAATCAGTCATATGGGTGCTAATAATAAAGCCGATATCGGTGATCATTATCGTCCCTCCGAAAACCCTGATATGGCCAAGCACATTTGCTCGAGCACCCGAATTGAAAACAACAAGAAGGTATCTAGACGTGTTCGAAAGCAAGCAGGCATGGCCGTAGACATTCTCGATTATTTTCTGAGCAATATTTTTGTATTATAATATTACTGCTTATTTTGGTATCACTGCAACGCCTAAGTTCCACGCCGCAAAATCACGGCTTCTCGGCTTCCGTTTTCCGGACATTGCAGAAATTTGTGCAGGAGGAGGTCGACGCATGATTATTTGACATGGGTACCTGTGAACTTAAACTGCAGCAAAAATAGCGTGCAGCTTCGGCTCGGAACAATCATATAGCCACGAAATGCTACGATGTGGAGTAGACCAAACACGTTTTGTTGGTTGATCGCAACTCTTGTACCACTGGTCATTAGTACACCCACTATACACCCACTAAGACTAAAGATGAGCATCAAAGTTAAATTTGATATTAAACTTTTGGCATAAATAAAAATTCCAAGATTAATAGCGTATTCGACAATAGTATTATTTTTGTTATAAAACTTTCCTGTCTTGGGCCCAGGCTTCCGGGTCTAAGCCCGAAGCCTACGGTAACTGAGCAAGAGAACGCGCATGATATGGTCAGAGTCTAAATTAAGCTCATGGGGGATTGGTGGGTGAGGCGTTCTCATATGCGGTACGAGGCAGGCTCATGTAGGGCCGCACCATTTCTGGTTTTAGTATCCCTCGTGAACCCATTGAGTCATTCCTATTCTGGACCTCGATCGCTGCTACTCGGGCTCCGTTCTCCTTAATCGTACAGACTGTGCCCTCGTCAATGTACATATAGTGGTTAGGGGTACGGAGTATTAATAGCTTGAAGTCATCTACCACCCGTCCCTGATCGAGAGGGTTGGAGGGCCCTCGGCGGAAACATGCAGCAAGGCCAATGAACCATCGGGTAGCGATAGCGAGAAGCTGTAAAAAAACCAGATGCTCGCTGCCAATGGGAGCGCACTCTGATATCCAGCTTGGTCTTCCGCCGCAAATGCCCAACGCGCCACTCGAGACCCCTGCAACGGTGTATGGCGCCGTTGCAAGTTACGTCATCGCGCCTCACAGCAGCAACCCTTGCGT
Source organism: Starmerella bombicola (assembly GCA_001599315.1). Taxonomy (NCBI): domain Eukaryota; kingdom Fungi; phylum Ascomycota; class Dipodascomycetes; order Dipodascales; family Trichomonascaceae; genus Starmerella; species Starmerella bombicola. Next base: position 55,445 of record BCGO01000003.1, on the reverse strand, counting down.
CGCTGCATACGCACTCAACCCGACGTGAGGAGCAGGTGTGTTCGCTGTAGACCAGAGCGCTGAGTCGCCACGAGAAACCCATAAAGAAAATAATCCTATAGCATATATGCTCATACAATGCTAGAGTTTGAGCGCCTCAGCCGAACGTCGCTTTTACTTGTCGGCCCCGACGATTACTTGAATGTCTCATCTTCGCAGGGTCAACGAGCTCGAATATGCATGCATGCAGGCAGACTGCCCTCGCCAGCGAGTGAATTGGCTTACATATTATTTGTGGATTTTGATTATGCACGAGATCGCAACTCCAGCCATAGCTCGGGCCCCGATGCCCCTATCTTGGGGAGAGCATGAGTTGCCAAATATGGACTGCGGCCCACCCAGAGAGTTTGGGCACCATCTACCCAAACCCTTTTGGGAGGGTCTAGATCCTTACGGCTTTTTTTCCTTGCCATAATTCCATTATGCATACCCAGGGGTCCGGAGCGGCTTTGACTTACCGTTGCAGCAATTCGCTAAGAATGGCTGCTCAGAGTTCTATGGCAAATCATATATGATAGATTTCGACGAAAGGGCCGCTGTCAGAGTGAGACTGGGAGTGCCCGCTGATCTCTGTAGGCTGCTTTATCGAATGCGAAACGATCATTGAATGCACACATTTTGCATTAAACCATTCATGTAAGTTTCCCGTGCCCACTCGCGACGGCACCTGCATTATTAACGTCGGTGTAGCTAAGCGCTTGGTAATATGGCGGCGTAAAAATCCCCTTCGAAAAAAAAAACGCTGAGAGTGCGCCTGGATGTTTACCTAACTTTAAATAGTATATTTGCGCGGTTTATGATTTAAAGACAAATCTTGCGTCAAAGGAAGTATTCCTGTCAATTCGCAACTAGGAGCAGCTTGGCATTGTGCAAAAAGTTTCCTTGGCCAGCATTTTTTTTTTATCGAGCCCTCCGTTCTTCACGTTGCATACCATCAAAGCTAGTCATAGGCCCTGACACCGACTCGATATTCGCTTGATTTCCAAAGCTTTTAAATAAGTCATCAATTCGCATCCCGTTTACATCTGGACGCCCTTTTAATACCTCGGAGCGACTTTTCAATTCAGAATTCGCTTGGCACAGTCTTGATCCACCCACTAGACACCGGTTTCCTATTTCGGGCACTCAGCTTATACATCACCCCTTTGGCTGTGACTTGCTGACCTGCAACATTCGAGCAGTTCAGCACAATTTAGCTCCTTTCCTCGAGCCAGAAGTCGAATCCACCGGGCAATCTGCATCAGGTTGAGCACTGGCACAACCGCATCCAATCGCACCCAGCTGAGCCAATTGACTCTTCTGACTCTCCGATTGTCATTCTTCATAGAAATCACACCTGAGTCCGAATGATTTACGAACGCGCGCTTCCTACAGAATACTTTTTCGAGAATCGCGACGCTGCGAAAGAAAACTATCAGGGTCTCGGGCCGAACTCATACCGCGAACAATCCATGAGAATCCTTTCTTATTCGGAATCTCCAGAACACCATCATGAGATTCTGGAGTCACAGCGTCGCCTTCGTCATATCACCGAATCGGTTCGCAAAGTGCTTGTCGAAGGCCAAGTTGCGATCATCGTTGTCGTCCCGCACATCGTGTGCTGGGTTACTCTACAGGGCCAACAATTGCTCGCGACCCACGCGGACGACGTGACATTGATCGCTAAGGCGCTGTCCCCGAAGCTCGGGGGACCAAACAGTGAGCTTGTTGCTGAGCACGTAATACGAGCATCGACCAGAGCCCAGCTTGGCATTTGCAATCGCAACTCCATTGAGCTGCGTGCGTCCTCGACTAAGCCTTATAAAGCCGACATCGACTGCTTTCTTGATGACGCGGACTGGCACGTCATTCTTGCTTTGCTCACCCCCATGAACGACTTTTCGAAGATGGGTTACGAAGAAGCCCAGTTGTCCTCGCTCAGGTATCTCGTCGGCGTTCTACATTCTAATAACTACGGTCGCAAGTCTTCTGATAGCTCGCGGCGGTCTTCTGAGAGCTCAGTATATGCAGAGCAGCACCATGGCCGCCACGGAACAAATGCATTTAGCGCGACGCCCACTGACGACATCAGGACTGAGAAAGAACTAGCCACGGGCCGCGAGGTGCCCTGGCTCCAGAACCAATCGATGAACGATTTCATTCCGTCCATGGTAGGTCGCGAAGTCGATTATTTCTATTCCATGTTGCCTCTCGCGCGCGGCTCAATACCACATCATGAGTTTGAGATCACAAGCTCGCAATCCATCCGCGAGCAGGAACTGCAAGCCACCGATCCCGACGACCTGGATCCCCACCAGCGAATGCGCCTGGAGCAACAGTGCTCTCTTTCACCCGTTTTGCCAAGACGGCCTCGAGATCTTGCTGAAGTCCAGGCCGAGTTGGAAAACTCGAAGTTGATGGCCAGAAACTTAGCAATTTTGAACCGACAGCAGGGCACCAATAAAAAGAACGGTGACATCCGCTGTCTCGAATGTGGAACGGACAACAGTCCAGAATGGCGGAAGGGGCCCGAGGGCCCCAAGACGCTTTGCAATCGCTGTGGTCTTCGTTTCGCCAAGAAGCTCCGTCTCCAGAAGTAATATCTCACCCGGCATACGCAGAAACAATCACTTTGGAACGAGGCCCCTTTCACTTCCGAGATTCCTCAATAAAATAGCATACACTCAACACTTATAGGCTGTCGAGCAGGCTGATAGAGCTCGCAGTCCCGTCAATGTAAACCATCATTTGTTGCCCTTAACTTTTAAATCACCCACATACAATAACTACCTTGTGCATATTCACCAATCAAGCCCTACAATCATATTCAGGCTTCCCTAAGTTCAGATTTACAAAAGTATGAATTCACCCAGAGCCCCTGCAGTCGCTAGCAAAGCTCGCTTCCGCATCGGCTAGCTTGCGTTTACTTTTAAGTTATCAAGAAATACAAACCAGTGGGTCTTGGGAACTTTTTTGGTTTGCTCTTGTATCTCCTCGACCAAACTGCTTCAACTCTTGCTGCCAATTGCTCTTCACTGATCATCCCTTATGCGGTTTAGGCGGCGTTCTGACTCTTAGTCCTTGTTTTGGTCGGGTTCGGGTTTGCCCTCCTGCCGCTATTTAATCCCACAGCTCCTCCCTGGTTCTAAAAGCACTACGGCAGGATTAACTCTGAATTACTCTGCATTGTAATGGCGTCTGCAGCGATGGCTCTCCCGAATCACTCGACTTCGTCCTCTGAAGTACCTGACAAACTGAGAAATTCGCATCTTGCACACTCCGTCACAAAACGGCTTCAGAGCGAACTTATGCAGCTAATGATGAATGCGCCGCCAGGCATTTCTGCCTTCCCAGATTCGGACGGAAATCTGCTTGTTTGGAGGGCCACGATAGAGGGGCCCTCAGATACGTATTATGACGGAATGAAGTTCAAAATCTCTTTAGAGTTTCCTGAAGATTATCCATATACCGCACCGGTGGTGAAGTTTGTGAGTCCCATGTGGCACCCGAACGTAGACATGGCTGGGAACATTTGCCTGGACATCCTGAAAGAGCGCTGGTCCGCTGTCCTGAATGTCCAATCGGTCTTGCTGTCCTTGCAGTCCCTTCTGGGAGAGCCCAACAACTCATCTCCGCTCAATGCGCAGGCCGCACAACTGTGGGATGAGCCGGAGGAGTATCGGAAGCTACTTCATCAGCGCTGCCAGGAGTAAGGAATCCATAGTTATGATCAAAAGAAGTGAAGAAGGCCAGCAAAGGGTTGACTGAGTCGTCTCGCTAATGTATTCTTTGAGCACGAATCCACTGAACTGAACGCTGAGCACCACTTCGAAGGATCTAGGACCTGCCTATTCAAGCATCAACGAGTTGTCAAGGTCTGATGCATGCCCTTCGGCCAGTGTAGACTCGGAAGTTCAATGGAGTTACACTACGGCACGCCAGCAGGATGAATTGCTCCGCAAAGGCTTCCAAATGCTACAGAGCTAAGCATTTAATGCATGAAGTAAAAAAGAATGGCCCTGGAGAGGCGCCTGTTTGTTGGTATGCTATGTAATAAATATCAGAGTACCTCCGAATACGCCTCGCTCATTAACTCGCTGGGAGCCTCACTGTTAGGTTCACTTGCCTCGCTCTCATCGTAGTCGTCCGCGCTGGCTGCAGCGTCTGGTGCAAGAGGTGCAAGCTTTCGCAGCTTTATTTTCAATTCGGGCTGGTTCTCGTTCGAGGGTTTCTTCGGCTCCTCCTTCGGTGGTTCTACGGTGTCCTGATTAGCGTCTGAAGCGGAGTCCGCATGGTCTTTTGTTCGCTTAACGGCCTTCTTCGGCATGAGCTTGCGAGCCTTCGCTGCGGTGCGAGCACTCTCGGGCGGATCCTGAGCCTCTTCACCTTCTTGTTGTAGCTGCTTCTGCTGCCACTCAGCGTCTGTATAATTGCTCGTCCATGCCCTGACGTTGATTGTGTATCCCGATATCATCTTTAGTTCGACGAGTTGGGAATCCCATTTACGGCAGGGCGTCTTGTCTAGGCTCAGGCCGGATGTGTTGGCAACGGGGGCTGCCTTCAAGCTGCGAGGAAGCGACGCTAACACAGGATCGGTGCTGCTTGTTGGCATCGACGCTGGCTTCTCGTCGTCGGGCTCTCTGGACTCGGTTTTTGTTCGAGGAGCAGGCGAGGAAGAGGGACGCTTTTTGGCCTTCTTCTGGAAGGGCGACCGGTGCTCGGAGAAGTCGAACCTGCCCAGCTCGCTCCCGGGAAGCCTCATCGTCACGACTATGTGGTTATTGGGCGCCATTACGAGGCAGAAAGTATGTATTCGGCGCCTTCTGGATCCCCGATCTGGGTGCCCAACCCTGGCAGCACTGCTTCAAATGTAGCTCACAACTCGAAATTGAATTCAACAAAACGTTAAATAAGACAATAGAGAATAAATATATCGAGGGCTGTTCAGATGCCCCTTATGCTCCAAGATGGCACTAGATTCATGTTGAGTTCTCATATATTTCATTAATCTGGTAGAGGCACTGCGTATATCATTGATTCATGTTTATATGGTCATTAGTTTATTCCAGATACTGTAAAAACAGCTCGTCTTCTAGCCAGCCTATCTTCTCGAAAGCACCAAACAGGCGCGAAGCCTTATTCACGTCGATGCGACACGCCTTCTGCGAGTCAGTCCGACGAAAGGGTAGATTCTGCCTGAGGCGATGTACCTTCTCAGCGAACAATCGTCGCTTTGAGTCCAAGTAGACGTCACAAGGCAATCTCAATACACTCGCGAGATGGGCCTCGGCAGGGTGCAGCAGATGAAGGTCTGGATCGCCCGATAGGTCCATAGGAGCGCCTTTCCACTCGGCCCTGAGGCTCTTACCGGGAGGTAACTTCTTCAGGGATGGCGAGTAGTCCTTGATTTGGTTGAGACTCAGGTCATGTACCCTCACACCAGTGGTTCCTTGGCTCTTTGAGCTTCCCTCGTCGTCTGGAGTGCCGGTCGAAGTCTCGCCTGAAGCCTCCGACACTGACGAGCGATTTCGTCCTCGGCTAATGGTAGATGCGGTTGCTGCGGAAGCTGCAGATGAATTATTGGCCCTTCTTCCTCGGCCTCTGCCTGATCCCTGCCTTGAAGACACCGAGGAAACCGCAGAGGCAGCGAGGGCGGCAGGGGATGACGAGCCGCTGAGGTCGTCGTCCGAATTGAAGCTCGTGCTGCCTGGACCAGCCCAAGAATGTCGCCTCAAAGGGTACAAGTCGAGCAAACTGCGCTCCTGGCGCAGATACTTTGCCGGATTAGTTTTGAGGGCGTCCCAGCACGTTGTCATGCGACGCTCCCCAATGCCCGGCGACGCGCTTCGAGCAGACTTCACAAGATATGAGGGGTTCGAGCTGATGCTGCTGACACTTGCAGTATCGCTCCGATCACTAAGGCTGTCCTCGTCCGAGTTGTCGTTGATCGCAGTTTCACTGACATTCAGGAACGCCTGCATGGCAGTGCGTTTCTGGCCAAACCGTGAAAAATCCTCAGGGGGAACAGACCCGCTGCTATCCTCGTCGTCGAATTCGTCATTATCGGTCAACTCGTCCTCACTCAGTATCGAATCGAGCTTGTTCAAAGATTGAGTCAAAGACGAGGGAAGAGGCTTCTGAGAGACACGCTCGAGGCCGTGCTCCTGGCCGGCCTCCGCATGTGGAGAGTAGGGAGGAGACAGCATTCGCACTGAGAGCGAGGAGGAACTCGTAGAAGCAGTAATTGTGAATAACAATCTAGTGGGTGAAGTGAGGTCAATTGAGCGAGGTCTAAGATTTAGAGCTCACAAGTCCACTGAAAGTCCTGATTGGGTAGTCCACAGATGAATCTAGGAAGCAACGCAACGCCGGACCTAAACGAATGCGAACCAATGTTCCGTAACAAAGGCAATTGGCGTCGAAGAAGTGTAAATTAAGGCCACACGCAAATCAATGGGTGGTCTAAGCGTCGCAGGAACAAAGTTGTGTCCGAAAGAAGGGTTTGCAGTGCCGTGTTAATGGCAGCCTAAGGCTTTACTGATGCGCGTCCTTTGGAGATGTCGCGATTAAATATCAATTTTTCAGTCGTCACTCCGATCCATCGCCCACCCTTACCCGTTTCTCGAGTCGGTTGTGCTTATCTGCGTGAGAAGAGGGAGGGAGGTTAGGGCTCCAGCATTCCCGGCTGCTCCACGGCCGCGCACCCATTCGAGCTCGGGAGCCATGCCGAGTGTCCCAAAAAGGTGAGCCCGTGAGTCGAATGGATTCTAGAAATTGGATACGCATTATTAATAACATACGGATAGATATGTGAGATACGGGGCATTGTGCGACGAAAACAAACAGCTCAAAATCACTCGCCAAGAATTGGCTTCCTTGGTCTGCTCCCGGCTCTGTCCAAGCGGAGCCAGGGTATGGGCAAGGGCTCCCTCTCAGACCCACTCAACATCAGGGCATGCATTAATAAATACATATTTTGTCAGCGTCCGTTCGATGGGCCACAAGTGAGGTATCTGGATAACATGAGGCTACAAAAATGATAGAATCGCGTCAGTCAGATAGCTGGCTGGCTGCCCTAGACGTGCCTATAATTTATATGCTCAATTGGCCGGACAATCGTGCCGCAAAACCATGCGACCCTGCTTTTGGTATGTTTGCGGGGATGCTGATAGTCATGTGGGTTTCACGTAATCCGTACCTTAGAATCGTTGGCAACGGTCGCGCGCGTCGTGGTCACCGCGTAGGGCTCAGGGCTTCGAGTATCGACGTGGTCGAGCGTAGGCTTGTCATGCAACCCAGCCCTGCTCGTGCATGAAATGCAATGCTGCCCGCATGCGCTACGTGTAAGTGATAACATTGCATGAAATTAGATTGGCCAATCTGCGCTGGCGATCGGGGGAGGGTGTTGGGTCGGCACTTTATGGTTTTCAGTAAAACACCGTCAGTCCGCGGTGCGCTATGGCTGCGGCGATGGCTAGAGATCTCTCAGCCAATCAGGATTCCGTGATCTGCCAGTTTATTCCCCCGCCTGGCGCGCGCAGCCTGGCCCCAATGAAGAAATAATATGGCGTCCCTAACACCTAGCCCTGGATAACATACTGAACAAATCAAATGAGCAAGAGGGCATCAGGCTGCTCATTGAGAGAATCCGCGACAATAAAGGTTGTGGCGGGAATGACAGTCGCTATTTGAGATGCTACTAAATAGCTGGCTGATTATATGATTGTTTTTCGCCCAGGGAAGTGGATCTAATAGGTCTCAAATTCAAGAAAAGCTATGGCTCCAGAATAAGTTTCATTGTCTAAGAAGCCATTCATCCCCACATATAATGGCAGTGGTATCCATAGCTTTCGAATAAAACATCTAGTTAGCCCCCTTTTTGTAATTGGGAGAAACCTGGGCCCCGCGCACATGCTTCGTCCCAGAGCTCCACCGATCAATCTCATATCGAACAATCCCAATTTGAACTATCATTCATTCATTTATTCTCACACATTTCTTAACTTCAAGCAGGATGAACAAGCCTTCGACGCAAATGAGTCTTAGATCCGTGAAATCCCCCAACCTGCCATTTTGTCAGCACTTGATGACACCAAACCACAAAGTATAGTGCGATCTATTATTGATAGCATTTACAGGCCGTTTTGCATAGAGTTGACTGAGGCTAACCAATGAGTGAAGTGCTATGCCTCAGCACAACGGATGCCCGCATAGAGAATGCGCAGAAGAACCACGAGGACGTGCGAAACCGCTCACTGAGCGTGCTTTTGCCTCACCAGGCAGACCTTGACCGATTCTCAATTGACATTGGCGGGTCGCTGTCGAAGACAGTATATTTCAAGGGCGGGGCTCTGCATTTCGCGAGCTTTGAGACCGAAAACTTAGAGGCGCTTTTGGATTTTCTAAAGCCGAAAATAACTCCACGATCGGTCGTGCATGCCACGGGCGGCGGAGCCTTCAAGTTTGGAGACCTGCTACGCGCTAGACTTTCCACTGAAATAGTCAAGTTTGATGAGATCGAGTGTCTAATCAAGGGCGCAACGTTTCTCATCTCGAAAATTCCCGACGAGGTATACTCTTGGGACTCGGAGCGCACGGACCCCATGATTACCACAACTCCTTCTGCCAAGATCTACCCATATCTCATCGTGAACATAGGAAGCGGCGTAGGCTTTATAAAAGTCGAGGGACCCAATCGGTTCGAGCGCATTGGCGGCTCAGCCCTTGGCGGCGGGACGCTCTGGGGGCTGCTGTCCCTGCTCACACCAGCACAAACTTTTGATGAGATGCTTACGATGGCTATGAAAGGTGACAATCGTAACGTCGACATGTTAGTGGGCGATATCTATGGTCAAGGCTACGCAAAGATGGGACTCTCTGCGTCGACAACCGCAAGTTTCTTTGCAAAGGCGTTCAAGGAGCACGGCTCAACGCAGTTTGACCCGGCAGATATCAGCAGAAGCCTGCTCATTGCCATCTCGTACAATATAGCGCAACTCGCATATCTACATGCTCAAAACCACGGCATCGAGAATATTTATTTTGCCGGCTCCTACATTCGAGGCCACCGCCAAACCGTAGAGACCATCACGAATGGCATTCAGTACTGGTCAAAGGGTGAGAAGACCGCCTTTTTCTTCCGCCACGAGGGCTACCTGGGTACAATGGGTGCCTTTCTGTCTAATAATTGAAGCTCATGTGCAGAGGGCCCATCTGTAGTAGCACTCTTAAGAGAGCAAATTTAGTAAAGTTTGGGTATGCGACGAATTGGGCGAGGCAGTATGGGGGTTCAAACTGAACTTCTGCTGCTCGCTGCGGTCACAGGCCTCAGTGACCCTCTTGAGTTGAGATTGGAGGCTCCTTTTCTGGTCCTCGAGGTTGCGTTTTGTAGAAGCAAGGAGTTCAATGCGTAGAGAGGCGTCAGCATAGGTGTCTAAAAGCGTTTCGACGTTGGCGCATTCCCGTTCGAGGCTCTCCAGGTCGATTGCTGCCTCAACAGGTGTCTGCTCCAGCATACTCTGCTCTATCGCTTTCCTTAATTCGCCTCCTCGTTTAATTTCGAAAGCAATGTCGTTCTTCAGGCTCGACTCGACCTGCTGATAGTGCAGATTGCGTTCGCTTTCGATTTTGCTGGCATCTGCAAGGGAGGTCTCGCCTATGCTTAAGTCCTGCTCGTCGCCACGGATGAAAGACACTCGCTCCTTCAGTGTCGCATAAAACACAAATTTAGCCCTCAGTGCCTCGAACCGCTCAAGATTTGCCTCGTAAAACGCGTTTAGTTCTGCAGAACCGTCGACCATTGCGAGGAAATTGACCCTCACCCTTCGAGAGACATCTACCCTAGAGACCACTGAAGTTGCATATGCAGGCGATAGAGGTCACCGAAGTGCAAAGCCAGGGGGTTTTCAATGCGATTGCGCTTTCGAATAGAGTCAGAAAAAGCCCATAGCATAGTTTGAGATCTGCCTGTCTACCATTTTGTTCCCTGAGATCAGCTCTTTCACATACTCGAGATAGTCCCCTTTCTCCTCCTTCTCACGCTGCATCTCACGCAGCGGCTCCAGACAATCCAGCGCGGCCATCTTCTCCAAGTCCGTACCAAAGCCCCACACGTATCCGTTGCTCTTGTGTTGTGCGTACATACAATGCGCCGCTGGCCATTCTTCAGAGTCTCCATTTTCTGGGTCGACCAGCATCAGCTCTATATTTCTGCGCACAACCTCGAAATTCGGGTCGTTTTTACGACAGGGAGCCTCGTATACCTTCCAATACACCGGTACTGTGTCAATATCAAAGGCCTGAATGTTTCGGTTACACACACTGGCGATATCCTCTGCTGCCGGCAGCAAGTAGGGAACGCCTTTGGCTACAAGACCTACAATACCGGCACCCACTACCAGAGCCTTGAAAACTCCAATCCCCCCGGTCTCGCTCATTCGGGTGAACAGCAGGTCCAAGATAAATTATATTTTAGACTTAACTTTCAGATAATCGGCAGGTGCAATAAGCGATAAGCAGAGATCCTGGGCTCGGGCTACAAAGAGGATGGCAGTATGATGTGGCTGAACCCTGACACAATTTTCAGTGCAACCTGCAGCCAAGCCTGAAGCAGTCGAAATGAGCGCCGTCAACAGCGAAATCGTTGATAGATTGACGCCATGGCTTCTTGCCAATTTGCACAGCGACGACCTCGACGCGAAGGACATGTCCGACTACGTGATTTCTCTCATTTCAGCCCCAGGATCGCAAGACCAACTGTATGCGCGATGCAAGGCAGAACTCGAGGAGTTCTTGGGCCCTCACACTGAGCCCTTTGTCAATGCTTTGTTTGAGCAAATTGGAGCCCTTCAGCAAGGTAACTCAGACGCCTTGGCGCCCTCCACTGAAGATAAACCCATGAGTGGAGGACAGGAGGAGTTTCGACGCAATTTTCGCAATGACGCCAAGCCTTTCACACCTCAGAGTCAACAAAATCTAAGACCCCGGCAGGGCCAGTTTCCTAATATGCCTCAAGGTGTTCCTCCAGGTTTTCCCCAGGGCTTTCCCCCGGGCTTTCCTCAGGACCCTAATCAGGGGTTCCCGGGAAAGCCGCCAAATTTCTCTATGCCGCCCGGAATGCCGCCGAACATGTTCCCTCCCTTTAATAGCTCCATGCCTCCCCAGTTCGGCTTCCAGGGGTTCGGGAAGCCTGGGAAGTCCAACAGACAATTTCCTGGACAATTTCCTGGACAATTTCCTGGACCAAGGCAGCCTAGAAGACCTCATTCCAATATATCCAGTATTCAAAACGAGCACAGCGTTGCTAATCGAGGACTTGTCATCGAAAAAGTTCCTCCTGAGCACTTGAACAAAGAGAGCGTCGAGCAGTATTTCGGCAGGTTCGGAAAACTCGTTGAAATCAAGGTCAATGAGGAGCAAGATTTGGTCGAGATCCAGTTTGAGGGTCATGATCAGGCTGTTGAGGCTCACAAATGCCCTGAACCGATTTTTGGTAACCGGTTCGTTAAGGTCTTTTGGCGGAAGCACGAGAACGAACCAGAATTGGATGTCGAGGCGGTGCGCCGAATGCAAGCTATAAAACAGCAGCAGTTTTTAGAGAAGGAAGCCAGGCGGAAGGAGCTCACGACAGAGCTGCGTAGCGTCATGGGGGAGCAAGCCGGAATACTCCAGCAGCGCCAGCAGCTGCTACAGTCTGGTAAAACAGATCCCCAGACCCAGGCGGATATGCAGGCCAAGTCCAACCAATTGTCTCAAAAACTGAAAGAACTCAAACAGGAGCTTGCTGTATTGCAAGGCGGAGCCTCCTCAGGGCCGAGTAGAGGAGGTTTTCGAGGCCGAGGATCGAATCCGTACTTGAGAGGTGGAAGGGCGCCCCGGGGAAACTTCCGAGGCAACTACGGGGGTTCCTTTGGTGGACCTAACAAGTTCTCTGGCGCTTCTCTTGACCGGAGGCCCCGTGGAGTGCTCGTCGAAGGGGTGTCTCCTGACAAAGACGAGGCACTCCGAACAGAGCTTGCTTCGCGAAATTATACTGGTTACGCGCGCAAGTCAGACCACTCCGTAGCTGTTGAATTCGCCGACCGTCGTAGTGCTGAAGACTTCTTCAATAATGATCTTGCCGACTTCGGCGAGCTCAAAAAGACCTGGTTCCGCGAGGAGAATAGTCCGGCCTCACCCAATGCGATGGACAGCTCATAAGTTATTGTAAAATAGACTCCACGATTGTGGATGGCGCAACTCATGTATTATTTATCTCTCTAAGACTGACCTGATGGCTTGACTTCAACAAATGTTGTCCTGGGTGCATTAGCCTCCTATCGATCCTCAAATACTCTGCTTTTCAGGATATGCATTTACATTTTGAGTAGCGGCCGAAGCAAAAAGAGTCAGGCCAAGCGGCCAAATCCTTCAGCTCCACTGTCCCAGACTGGCTGGTTTTTGATTCATTCTCAGAGCTAGCTATTAACTCCATGGTAAGGAATTCGAGTATTCGCAACAAGCGTCGACCGCACGTAAAAAGAGCAGTCAACTGACTCCATTAGATGCCACTAGTACCTCTCTGAGTCGACCACTTTACTACTACAGCACTCAGGCCTTCTAATTATATCCATGAACTGTGATCTTCTAAATTGCTAGTGCGTTTACGGCCTGATAGTGCTGATCTGAGTATGATGATGGGAAAAAGGTATGGTTAGTGGACCTGCTTGGTATCTTTACAGTCAGCTCTATGGACACAGGTTTTATGGTGTAGAACGTATAATGCGTCTTGTTTGAAACAGTAGTGAAATATTGTGATTGAGAGCAACTGTTAATCTTAGGGATCTGAAGGGTACAGCGTTTTGGCCTTAGAATCACCTTGGTAGCTCAACAGTAAGCTGTAAGAACACTGGTGTGATTCTATAGTGTAGATAAAGCTTAACGAATAGTATAGTTAATGATCCTTGATATAGCAACCAAGCAGGTCTAGGTCACTCTGTTCAACAGTAACCTTTGCGGGGCAAGGTCTCCAGGTTTATTGAATGGTGTGACTGGAACGCTATAAGGCCACGCAATGCAGATTGGAAACTGGGCCGCAGACCCCGGGGAAGCATATGATAACTTACATAGAAAAAGAAGCCATTCAATCCTTTACATAATGCGAACCTATGTGGCTTTGCCGCTCTCATTTATGGACTCGCCAGTATCACCCTTGCATAAAATGCCTCACGAGGCAACGGCCAATGTGCAGCGTGGCGAACACGATGCAACTACTCGTACACCATATTTGTGTCAGAATAACTCAAAAAACCTTTTCTAGTACACCCAGCTCCTATCTCAGCAGAATTGCCATGAGCCAAAAAATAGAATTGAGCAAAGAGGCGTCACTGTTTCAGCCAAGAAAATCGTATTTTTTGGGTCAGGGTAGTATAAACACACAGCAGGTGCGTATGACGTCGTCATATAATAAGCATTGCTGAGCACGGACGCAAGCATTGCTCGGCGGTTCGGAACAAAATCGGAGCATGACCGCCCAAACATCATACGGGCTCGTTCATCTAACATCGAGATATGAATTACGATGAGAAAGAAGATACTTTCTGGTTAGACAAACATCGCACTTTGCATAAAAATTAATACAGCCCTGACCCTGTTATGCGGGATGGTTAATCCGCATGCCCAAGCCCTGATATAAGAAACTCGGTATAAATTAGCCGGCACACTTTGCAGATCAAGCAAAGAGCCTCCCAGATAGGCATGGAACATGCAGCTGTATGCCCTTCTTTGACTTTGCTGTGCAAAACTTCAACGCATCGTGGTGATTAACGCTGACTTCAGCGGTTCGGCTATGTCGGTTAAACCCCCATACCCTCGCCCAGGGCAAAGCAGACGCCCTCACGTGCATGGCTAGCTATGGCCCAGTATAAAAAAAATGATATTTAATCAGCGCCTTCAGTTGAGCGATTTTGGCTGTTGAAGACCTGAAAAGTTGGAGTGGAACGCATTGGAGGGAAGCTGAGAGGCTACGCTGTAGATGACAATGATCTCACGACGTGCTAAGTACGTCATTGCTGCGTTTGTTGCGACAGTGCTGCTGTCGATGCTGGTGACCCGACCTTCGCTGGTTGCGCCGGTCGTGACAAGACTGGCCCCCGACGCATTGGTGCGGAGCACGCCGGATATCGCCAAGCGCACTTTTCTGCTGCTCAAGACCGGCGCCGAGGTCGCTCACAGCCGTTTGCCGCCGCACATAGACACGACATTGCGTCGCTGGCCACATTCTGCGGTGTATGCCGATACAAACGCAACGATCTCGAGCGTGCAGATTGTAGACTGCCTCAGCTTTTTGCCAGATTTCACGCTGAACAGTCCAGAGATGGAAGGGTATCGCGTGAGACGGCAGATGCAGGACCAGCGCTGGAATTGGGGCGATAATAAGGTGTATGTTAACAAGCAGAGCACTGGTTGGGAGCTTGACCGGTTCAAGAACATTCCTGCGTTTGCTGAGGCATGGACACGAGACCATTCATACGATTGGTACGTCATGATCGATGCCGACTCGTACCTAACAGCCTACACGCTTGAGCAGGTCACAGAGGGCCAAAATCCGGACGAATCACTATATTTTGGGAAGGCCGTAGGATATGCTCCGCTGTTTGCGCACGGTGGATCTGGTATCGTACTCAGCCGGGGCGCAATGCGGATGCTTTTCGGGGAGCACAATGAACTGCTCCAGCAGCGCTTAGAGGAGATGGATGGCATCGCCAGGCCGGACTGCTGCGGTGATGCGGTAGTGGCAAACATGTACGAGAAGGCTACCAACCGCATAACTAGTGAGACGCTGCAGCACACTGAATTCGGGCAATTCCAGGGTAATCGCATCTCGACAACAGTCGTAAAATTCGACCATGAGTTCTGTAACCCTGTTGGCAGTTTCCACGGTGTGCAGCCGTGGGAGAATTACGTGCTCGACGCCTGGGAGCGCCGATGCGAAGACGCCAAGCAGCCGATGCGTTACGCGGATTTTTACGCTGAGTTCGTCATGCCGCATATTCAGCCCGAAATAGAGTTTTGGGATGTTATAGAGGGCCCCGGAGAGATTGACTCCCGTAAATGGGAATCTTACGACATCGAGTCTCAGATCAAGAGCCGCTGCATAGACGCGTGTTCTGAAGATGAAGAGTGCACGATGTGGGCGTTCAAGGGTGGTGAAAAGTGCATTATCTACCGCAACCTCGTCATTCTCGGCGAGGCCATGAACCCTCACAGCGGAAATTGGAACGAGGAATGGACCGGAGTTGCTACAGGATATATGGTTGACCGTATTCGCGCTCGTAGAGCTGAACAGGCGTGCGACGGACTCAGAATCGAGAACAATGACCCGCATCGCCGTGAGGGCTCTTTCTTGGAGCAGCTGCGCCGCGAGAATCGCGACTCGCAAGAAATCATGAGTTATTCCCAGGTCAGGCTGGTCCCCGACCTTTCCAACCAGGATATTGTAGAGGAGCCCGGCTTGGAGGAAACTTCAGAGAAAGCTAATATCTGAGGCAAGTTCAGTTCCACAGCCTACAAGCGGTAGGTCTCTAATCGCCATCGATAAGTAAATGTCAAAGATCCAAACTCGGCTCTCAGAAGAGTAGTTTAGATCAGACGTTGAGTTGACATGCTGTTCATGGCGGAAAGATCCTGATTAAAGCAGATCGAAGCAGAGTCTGGATTGGGTCAATCTCGTATCATCATCATAATATTTGCGAGTACAGTTGGAACACCATTTTAACCTAGAGCAGGACTCTGAGTTAACCTTTTTCTCCTGGATTTAGGCTTGACACTTTGTTGTATCCAAGAAGGATGCCTAGCTTGAGCGATGCTTTACATGCCGCACTTTTGATGTTCCATTTTTCCGAACCCATCAACGCATATCGTGCAAATCCGCACAAAACACCCATCTGCAGGGCAGACTGGCGAACACTTAAAACTTAAATCTCAACGATTTTGTGTATAAAGTTACTGTTTAGAAAGCTCTGGGTTTCTTCAATCTATTTTGTATTGACCTTCGCCATCGATCGAACTCTGAGCATTGCTCAAGTACGGAAAAGCCTTGTAATCTGATTCCAGCTCAAACAAACGGCTTCTGGTTAAAGAGAGCATCGCCCTATTTCATCACCGAGAATTTATGAAAATAAACCTTCATCAACGCCCTCAGTGATATTTCAAAAGCGTGAGAGTGGATTCATCTTTGGGTAAGCACTGAAAACAGACTAATTGAGATGCTTTTAGTTGCAACCGAGCCCTATCCTCTCCTTTGAGCACTGAGCATGGGCTATGAATTGAGACCAGCTCAGTCACAAGTCCATCGAAATGTTCGCAACAGAGCCCTTTTGGCGCAATTCCATTGCAATATGAATAACCTTCGCACTGTTTGGTCTCAAAACAGCCTCGATGTCTCGCGACTCCAAAGCGATGTGAAACATGTGACAAATCCCTACTCAAATATGCACGTCTCTTCCACCCTTCATGTACAGACCTGCCTGGACGTATCGAGGGGATGACTCAGCTTTTGAGGACGGGTCCACAGATCAGAACAGAGGCGTTTAAGGCAGTGCTCTTGAGCTCCTGTTACTGGCATGTCGAAGCGCCAATTCGACCCTGACAGCGACGAGTCGGATCCTGAGGCCAGCTTCGACTCTCTTTCTGAGGGTAGCGACTACGAGGCAGACGTTCAGGGTTCCGCCAAGGCAACCAGGTCAAATGGCAGGTCAGCGCAAGTACAAAGCTCCGATGGCGTCAAAGACATAGCCCGTGCTCCTCGCATAAAGCTGAAGGTAAACGAACACAAAAACGATCTCAATTTCGGTGGGAGTGACTTCAGTTTTCTGTCCCTTAAGAGGGATCACGAGAACCGGCCTTTGTGGATATATCCCGATGGCTCCGGCCGCATCATTCTCGAATTTTTCTCTCCTTTAGCTGAGCAGGCTCAAGATTTCCTCATTACTATTGCTGAACCAATCAGCCGACCAGAACACATCCACGAGTACAAGCTGACTCCATATTCCCTCTATGCTGCCGTGTCCGTAGGCCTTGAGACAGCGGATATCATTTCTGTGCTCAACAGACTCTCCAAAGTACCAGTTCCAAAAATGACTGCCGATTTGATTGGTGCTTGCACTGCCTCGTACGGAAAAGTCAAGCTTGTACTTAAGCATAATCGCTATTTTGTCGAGTCCGCATACCCAAATATTCTACAGATGATGCTGCGCGATTCTGAGATTGCGAGACTCAGAACCACAGAGATCACCGTCGCACTCCCGGATAAGCTGCCTGAACTTGTGATTGCTGGTTCCCATTCCAATGAGCAGAATTTGCCTGAACGCCTTCCCGAACAGTTTGAAGGCACACAGACCACAGAACTCAGCGACCCAAATCAGTCAGATTTCCAGAATCGCGAGGGTTTAGAGGAACTAATGGAAGGGGAGGGTGAAGAGGACGCCGTTCATGCCTTTGAGATAGATACGTCCAGCGTCGAGGCGGTAAAAAAACGCAGTCAAGAAATTGACTTCCCAGTACTCGAAGAGTACGATTTTCGCAACGATTTAAGAAACCCAGACCTAAAAATTGATTTGCGTCCCTCTACTCAAATTAGACCATATCAGGAACGCTCGTTGTCAAAAATGTTTGGCAATGGCAGAGCAAGATCAGGCATCATTGTGCTCCCCTGTGGCGCAGGCAAGACGCTCGTGGGAATCACAGCAGCTTGTACTATTCGCAAAAGCTGCATTGTGCTTTGCACATCCTCTGTGTCTGTGATGCAGTGGAGACAACAGTTCTTGCAGTGGAGCACAATTCAGCCTGAAGAGATCAGTATCTTTACCTCTGACTCCAAGGAAAAATTCGCTGGTGAGGCTGGTATTGTCGTGTCTACCTATACAATGGTGGCTAACACTGGTAACCGTTCGCATGATGCTCAAAAGATGATGGACTTTCTCACCAGTCGCGAGTGGGGATTCATCATTCTAGATGAGGTACACGTTGTCCCAGCAGCAATGTTTCGAAGGGTCGTGACGACCATTGCTGCTCATGCAAAGCTTGGACTCACAGCCACACTCGTGCGAGAGGACGACAAAATCGACGACCTCAATTTCCTCATTGGCCCAAAGCTGTACGAAGCTAATTGGATGGACTTAGCCAACAAGGGCCACATAGCAAAAGTTCAGTGCGCTGAGGTTTGGTGTCCCATGACGGGAGAGTTCTATCAGGAATATCTGCTGGCAGATCGAGTCCGTCGCATGCTTCTGCCAATCATGAACCCGTCGAAATTCCAGGCTTGTCAGTTTCTTCTCGACTACCACGAGCGTCGCGGCGACAAGATCATTGTGTTTAGCGACAACGTGTATGCGCTTCGCGCGTACGCACTCAAGCTGGGCAAACCTTTCATTTATGGTGACACTCCTCAGCAGGAGCGCATGCAAATCCTCAAAAACTTCCAGTATAACGATGCAGTGAACACAGTGTTTCTGTCAAAAGTTGGAGACACGTCCATCGACTTACCGGAAGCAACATGTCTCATCCAAATTTCCAGTCATTTTGGAAGTCGGCGTCAAGAGGCTCAGAGATTGGGCAGGATTCTTCGTGCCAAGCGGCGAAATGACGAGGGTTTTAACGCGTTCTTTTACTCGCTGGTTTCGAAAGATACCATGGAGATGCACTATAGCACAAAACGCCAGGCATTCTTGGTCGATCAGGGATATACTTTTAAAGTCATCACCCATCTTCAGGGGATGGAGAAGTTGCCTAATCTAGCTTATGCTACGTTGCCAGAACGTAAGGAGCTCCTGCAACTGATTCTTCTCCAAAATGAGGACGCAGCAGGTATTGAAATCGGCGATGACGCAGCTTCCGGAATTGGTAAGAACCGATCGAGGGCTAAACGCGTCAAGGGATCTCTTGCCAGTTTGGCGGGCGGCGAAGATATGGCTTATGTTGAGTACAACAAGAGTAAGAACAAGGAGCTACGGAAACACAACCCACTCATCAACAAGCTGTACTACTCAAAGAAGAAGTAGGCATTATTTATAAAATCCATTCATTCTATATTTAAGGGTTGGAACGCTCTAATCAGTCTGTGTTATGTAGACTTATTAAGGCGCTAACTAGTGTGGGTATATCTCCAAATCTGAGCCAGAATGAGAACTGAAATCCGAAAGTTCATCGTATGACGAAAGCACGTCATTTGAGACCTCAACTGCAGAGTCCTCGCTGGGTGATGATTCTCTATCGCTGAATCTGGCAAACGGCTCTGAGTCCTCAGAGCTTGCCCTCTCACTTTCTGTCTCCGAATCAACGTCTGAGTCCGACATCTCATGCTGCGGGAATTTGTTAGTAGCGTAGTCGCTCTCTGTAGTGTTTGCGTCGCTGGGCATATCTAAATGACCTTCACGGTCCCGTAGAGTGTTTGAAGAAGAGGCAATAAGGGCTGAACTCGTGAACGCGCCCTCAAAGTTGGGGTTCTCCTCTTCCTGATGACGAATTGCGTCTTCATCTTCTTTCTCATTGTCCATGGGGTTATACAAGGATAAATCTACAGCAGAAGAATCCCACTTAAAACTGTTCTCATCCTGAAACTCTTGGATGCGTTCTTTGATTTGATCCCAATTAAGCCCAATAAAAACGCCAATCCCTAAAACCGCTGCGTAACCTACAGCAGCAGGTGGGTGCAAAAGCCAGAAAGGCATGAAATACTCTGAATTGTCCAGAAAGCCAACGTCTGCCAAGGGCCCAATTGTGGGGGGTTGATATCCTAGTCACATGATCATAGGTACATTTGCCACTCCTCTGCAGGAAACAAAATCGAAAGCGAATAACTAAACGTACTCTGTTGTTTTCGAGGGCTCTATGGCTGCCACTTTGTAACTTAGCCGTCGAGCTGCCGAAAGTTTCAATTGCATAGACATGCATAGACAGAGGGGCTAGGGTATGCATCATCGCTGCAGCATGAGTGTTGGACCTGGTGAAGACAGGGTGCGGCCAATGGTTTTCTACTTAGCCAGCAAAAGATAACTAGCTACACCGGTGATGAAGGTGACGTATAGGAAAAGCTAGAAGATATCTCTTTACATACTTCATGATTTAGAAAACCGGTAGGGCTAGGGCAGTTGGTTCATCTATAGCCATATTTCGATCTTGGGCTATAGAGTAGTGCTCACACCAGGGTGAGAAGTTTTCGCAACAATTGACTTCTATATGTCGCTGTGCATTTAAGCATGGTAGTATCTAAATCCTGCTTAGCTTAATTGGCTTCTGAAATTAGCAACAGCATTAAGCGTTGATTTATATATTATATAGCTTTAGGCAGATCTATTAGCTCGCTGGATATGTAAGAACATACTTCTGAGAATACTTTTTATCACAAAGTTCGTTGCATAAGAAGGTAGATTTCTGTCAATCAAGTAGATCGTTGTTATGTGTTCAGTCAAGTTTGAGATGAACAGCTCACAGTAGCCTTTGAGAGATGGCTTTCGCAAGATGCAAAATTGTTGGACCTAATTCTGCTAGCTGTTCTATGGGCATTCAACTCTCTGCAACGACTGCATGCTACTGGGCACAATTTGACAGCTCTAGCCATTTAGCTCTGACAACGGAGAAGCGCAATTTGCGTAGGGAGGGAGGAGTGGGGTCACCTCATTGAGGAAGAGACCTTCATATTGATGAGAAGAACCCCGCCTGATGGGATGTGAGGAAATTTCGCCCACTCGCTATTAAATTGAGTCAGAGTATACGGCATATGGACAACCAGTCACATACCATCGAGACACTTAATTCAACTTTTTTGATTAGCTTCGTCAGCGGTGTCTAGTCCTTGAACTTGTAACTTCCCGAGGCGCCTGAGACAATAGATCCTCCTCTGTAGCCACCCTTCTTCATTTTGTTCTTATTCTTGGTGAAGTCCTTGCCACGCACCACACTCAATTTCTCATTAGCCTTCTCTCCCCAGGTGCCAGCTGCACCCTGGTAAGTGTTGTTTTGTAGTACGGCATCCTCGAAAGAAACCTTTGACCGGTCGATGCGGGAGAAGTAGTGACGCTTCCCGTCATCCGATTGGGTGAAGCCCTCAGTTTTGACTTCGAAAACTGGCTTGCCATCGCTATCTGCAGTTTTCATTTTCTTGATGGCTTTCTGCTCATCATCTTGAGAACTTCTTTTTCTAGTATTCTTGGTTTCTGGCTTGACGTTTGTGCTAGAACTCTCAGACTCAGAACTATCTGACTCAGAGGAGCTTGAGCTCGAGCTCGAACTATCGCTCGAACTGTCAGAGCTCGAACTGTCAGAACTTGAACTATCAGAACTCGAACTGCCAGAGCTGGAGCTGGGCCCGCTCGACTTGGATCTGCTATCGCTTTCATTTAAATCGCTGGGCTTACTTGCGCTTGTGCTTTTTGACTGGCTTTTCTTTAGTGTACTAGCTTTTTTTTTTTCGCTCGTTACCTTTTCAGCTTCAGAGTCACTGGAGCTATCCGAGTCGCTCGATGAGCTGCTCGAGGTATCACTTGAGCTGTCCGAACTGCTTGAGCTACTTGAGCTACTTGAGCTGCTTGAACTGCTTGAACTGCTCGATCTACTGTCAGAATCACTGTCGGAATCACTTGAACTGTCGCTCGACGAGCTGCTCGACTTGTTCTCAGGTTCAAGGCCTTGCTTGAACCTTTTAATCAGGGAGTTCGCGTGTTCTTCGGCATATTCCAGATCTTTGTAGTCTCGTTTTAAAGCCTTTGCGTGCTTTTTCAGCCCTTTAACTTCGAAGTACGACCCAATCTCGCGAAGAATAGACAAATCCGGCTTCATTTCACGAGTGACTTCAACAACGACTTTGTCAAATTATTTCTCGGTTTTGATAACGACCTTACCCTAAGGGTGAATGAAGGTTCTATAATGCCAGATATAACTCGGGGGGTCAAGAATTAGTGATAAATAAAATAAATAAGCAGGAGATCTATTTAGCAGGGTTGGAGATGCTGCTCCACATTTTGTCGCGCAGCGGCCAATAAGTCAGGGGGGGTAGCTGACGTGATTTCACTGCTAGACATTGCTAAAATCCCAGGTTGCGCGACTACAGGACGAGGTTTGAGGTCGCTTATCCAGAGTTCTGCATCCAGTTTTGCCTGGGAGAGGCTGACGTTCGCTTTTTCCAGCTGGTCAATCTTATCCTCAAGCAAGCCGTAGGCGTTTTGATATTCGAGAAACATCATTTCGAAGGTTTGTTTTCGCTCAATAGCGCGATGGATTGCAGCTTCGGTTTGCTTGACTTCTTCTTTAAGCCTAGTATTTTGCTGCTCGAGTGTCTCTATGGAGGTTTTGAGAGCCGAAAGCAGCATTCCGCAGTGTTCCATGCGCTCTGTGCGTCTTAACTGCTGATGCTGGAGTGTTGCGAGAGTCTCGCTAGTAGAATCCTTCTCATGTTCAAGGCGCTGCGCAACAGTCTGAAGCTCCTCAGCTTTGCTGCTATGGAATTTCAAACGGTTCTCCAGGCTCTTGATTTCTGCGTCCAACCCTGAAACTGCGTCCTCAAGCTCCTCAAGATTTTTGCGCTCTGTGGCTTCAAGGTTGCGCCATAGGCGTTTCAGATTGTTCGGGTCACTGTTTTCTCCAAGTAACGAGGCCATGGGCCGACCCCAAATTTCGTCTAGATTAGTAGAGAGGTGTGTACTTTCCAAAAGTGTCAAATCTGTAGGCGTGCCGTCATTATATTCGTCGAGAGCGATACGGATAGCAGTCAACTTTTGTCTGGCAGGCCTCTCAAATTCTTCTGTGAGCCGTGTTCTCAGACTGAGTACATCATGAGACAGCTCTTCGTGCCTCTGCTTCAGATCACTATGAGTTTCAGCGAGTTGCACGAACTGTTCAACTGAGCCCAGTCCCTCATCTAAAATCTGCTGATGCAACAAACCCAACTCGCCTTCGTTCTCAGCATCACGACGGCGCAATTCATCAGTATGAGTCTGCAAATAGAGAATCTCCTCACGTAGCTCATGTGCGTCCTTAGCTGCCTTGCTGATGCTGCTCTGCAGAGCCTTATTCTCGCGCTCGAGCTCCTCATACTTCTTCATGTCGCCAGTCATTCCAGATTGCTCCTGCTCAAGTGAGCTGAATCTCTCCTTTTTTCTGTCGAGTGCTTGTTGTTCTTCTTCAACGGCCGCTGCGGTATTAGCAGTGTATTTTTGAATGGTTAGTTTTATTTCACTGATGTATTCGTCCGGCAGTGAGGGCCCAGACTCTACGAGTTGCAGCGGAAAAGCACTGGCACTGGCATACTCGAGATAGCTTTCGAAGTCCATGTTGTTTTGGATTCGCTTATCAGCAAGCCAGTCTTCAACAGGTTCTGGTACAGCCTGGGTCAGCTCGAATAACCACCAGAGCATGTCGACGACGACGGGCCATGCCGCGTTGCGGTGGGGCATTCTCAAAGCAAAGATGTCAACCTCTAGACGCTCTTCACTATAGCCCAGTAGTTGCAGCAGATATGCAGCGCCCTGAGCTGTTGCGGTATAGTTGTCTGGCAAAGGGGATATGAGCTGGAAAAAATGGCTCACTGCGGCATACAAATCATTCGGAAACAATGGTTTAGAGATAGACGACGGCACGCTCAAACCAGCGAGACGTAACGCAGTATAAATTTCCTGGACATGTTGCTGTCTGGAGGCCGAAAGAGCTGCAAGGGAGACTGGAGAGTGTCTATTTGCCAAAGCTGCCTCGATGCCAGGCGTCTTTCCGCGTTGATGGTGGTAACGAGCTGCTATTCGCGCGTCCGGGATATCCAAAGAGGGCGGAGGAACAAATGATTCTTGGATAATTGACATATCCGCTGAAGAGTTGTCGACTCTGACATCTTCGAGTGAGGAGCCTGCTGCAAACGCGTTGTAGGTCGAACTGAGTGGCCTCCTGTACGGATTTGCAAGTTTGCTAGCATTATAGCCACCACTATAGCCTAAATTTGAGCCATTGAGGCCTTCATTTCCTCTAGAGAATATGCTTTGGCCGAAGTCGTACGCGTTAGAGGCGTTCGAAAGGGCATTGAAGCCACCTCGAGGAGGGGGAGGAGCATTTGATGATACGGGACGCGTAGGCGCATCCGATGGCATCTGCGCCTCGGAACTACCAGGATTCCAAATTGAACTGAAGCCTCTCGACTCATGCGGTTTGAAATTCCGCCGCATAGGCGAGTTCGAGGCGTCGAAAGTGCGTCCCCAGACGTACAAATGGTTGTGGTTTGTGGCAGAGTTAAGCCCTAACCTCTCAGAGATGATCCCGCAGAAACCCCCGCTACCCTAGACCGAGATATTACAGCTGTGAATAAAAGAGATGTGGCCAGAAGCGTGATAGAAAGTAAGTCGGGCTTAGAATTTAAGAGCGCATTAAGCTCGACTGATTATATAGAAGCTGATCTGTGTTTGGTATTTTTTTGTGCACGGCCCTCGCCCTATTGGGATAGCAGTGTGTTGAAAAATCGTCTGAAATTTGTTTGAACTCGCCATTTGGCTGTCTTGAGTTCGTAGTTACACACGACTTTCGACTCGGCTCTAGGTTTGCGCAGGATGAAGATTCTCCGTACCGTCAAGGAGCTCCGCGAATGGCGCAAGTTGCAACCCACGCTGGGTTTTGTACCTACGATGGGTGCCCTTCACAATGGTCATCTTAAGCTTGTTGGCCGCTCTCTCAAAGAGAATCATAGCACCCTCATGTCAATATTTGTGAATCCCAGCCAATTCGCACCCGGGGAAGATCTCGACAAGTATCCGCGATCTTTCGATGCTGATGTGCAGAAATTTGCCCAAAAATCAGTTGACATATTTGGAGATTCTTCAGCTGAGTCCGAGCGAACAGCAGTTTTCGCTCCAAAAACATCCGAGCTGTATCCGCTTGGTATTGAACTGAATCCGGAGAAGCAGCGAGGTACTTTTGTTGAGGTTCTTGGGTGTTCGCATCAATTGGAGGGCGCAGTGCGTCCTCAATTCTTCCGAGGCGTTGCCACAATCGTAACAAAACTACTCAATGTGGTCCAGCCCACAAAGGCTTATTTTGGTCAGAAGGATGTGCAGCAGACAGTTGTTGTGCGAAGCCTAGTACGGGATCTGCTCATACCTACTGAGATTGTTGTTTGCGAGACTGAACGAGAGCCAAGTGGGCTTGCATTGAGCTCTAGAAATGCATATCTAACCGATGCTGAACGCGAGAAGAGTGTTATTCTCTACAAAGCCCTGAGTGCTGCTCGTGATTTGTCGAAAAGTACTGATGATTCCACAGCAATCATAAAAGAAGCACGCGACCATCTAGCGGGCTCGGACATCGTTGAAAACATTGAGTATGTGTCTGTCAATAGTCTTGATACGTTCGAGGTATTAGAACGCGCTCAAGGTGCTGCTGTCTTGAGTGCTGCCATTCGTCTCAAAAGCGGACTGCGTCTTCTCGACAATGTCCTTTTGTAAATATCAAGCTGTGTGTGAGCAAATTTGGACACAGTGGTTGCTGTGCAGTCTTTAGTTCGATTCTGTTGCGTAGAATCGAAAAGCCCATTATGGAACTAATATTTGCACTGTGGGTAAAAGACATGCTCTTACCGTCAGGATCCTTCTGTAAATATAGAGGTGTTATCTAGAAAACTGGCGGATTATCGTTGCGTAGTCTTTGATTCTAGCATGATGCGTAAAACTAGGATGTGCATTGACAAACAGAGCTTATGCATGTATCGTAAGTGAGAGACACACACTTCTCCTGAAGATGACAAGCCAGGTCACTGTGCTAACGATACAAAACGTATATTAAGATAGGTTCTAACAGTTTATTCTAAAACATGTCTCAACAGTTCATCAGACTCACGCTTACTTTGATCAAGGGAGTGCTGTAATGTTTCATTCACTTGCTCAGACTACGAACACTCAAAGTGAAGTTGGGCAACAATCCACTATCGATGAAGCACAAGAATATATTGGCGGCCGAGCATCGCTCGCTGAGCTTTCGTGCCCGCGTTTCTCATACATATTGATACCTGCGTGCACCAAATGGTAGATATCGAGAAACGCTGACAAATCTGGAATTTGTCTTCATGAAGCTGCCGAGAGTGCACAACAGTGCCGTCAAGACACGGTTTCCGACGAAGTTCAACCCCGTGCGGAGTGCTTACAAGCAGCAGATATTGACACCTGCTGGAGTTTCGTATAATCCTGCTCCCAGCGCTCCGACCTCGCTTGAAACACCTGCTGCGTTTCTTCCAAAGAAGGAACTGGAGCTTAGAAGTTATATTCACGAGAACAAAGCCTACAA
Source organism: Starmerella bombicola (assembly GCA_001599315.1). NCBI lineage: Eukaryota > Fungi > Ascomycota > Dipodascomycetes > Dipodascales > Trichomonascaceae > Starmerella > Starmerella bombicola. Next base: position 29,141 of record BCGO01000003.1, on the reverse strand, counting down.
TGTGAGCACTATGCCTCTTGTTTCACAGCCACCTCGCCGCACATATCACTTGACCGCAGAAGATGTCGAAAAGATACAGACCTTGCGAGACTCCGAGCCCTCGAAATGGACCCGCAAACGCCTTGCAGAGGAATTCAAAGTCAGTGAGTTTGTAATAGGGATGGTCAGCAAGCCGAATGAGGCGTATGCAAAGGAAATGCAATCAAGACTGGGTCTCATTCGCGAGCAATGGGATGATAAGCGCTTGAGAGCCCGAGACCAAAGGATGAGACGCAAGAAGTTCTGGCTTAGAGACGCATAAACTGTACATAAATTTCGGCTCATGAAACTTTTGTCGAGTCCGAAAGCACATATATATCTACTGGAAAACCACTCTAGTTATTGAATGCTTGAATGCTAGAGGTTGCCAGATTGCATTCACCAATTCACCGTGGCCGGTTTTACACCCGCTTGAAGTATCAAACGAATTCGCTGAACATTATAACCTAGTCATTGAAAGCTCGAGTGCTAGAGGCTGCCAGATTGCATTCACAAGCTTAGTGTGGCCAGCTTTCGGAATGCTACCTGAAGAATCTCGGAGATAGTCGGTCGCTTCCACTTAAAAAAGAACACTGACTTCCTACCTGCCGAGGCCACACTCAAATGATGTAGATTGATATGGAGCTAGAGGCTTCAGCCCGCTAGAGGTTTCAATTGAACTAATTGGAAATCCATTTAACTAGTCATTGAATTCTCGAGTGCCAGAGGCTGCCAGAATACATTTACAAGCTCAGTGTGGCCAGCTTTCCAAATGCTACTCAAGGAATCACGGAGATAGTCAGTTGCTTCCACTGACACATAAGAAAAGTCACTGAATTCCTATCTACCGAGAGTCAAGCCCTCACTAAAATGATGTATATAAATATGGCATTCCCAGCTTGAGCCTCTTGAGGGGTTAATTAAATTCGCCGAATTCTTCCTCGCTAGATGTCGCCGAGTCAGTTGGTGGGGGTGTGATGAGAGGGGCTACAGGCACAGCCTCCTTTTTAGCGGGCAGAGCAGCCGCCTTTCGAGCCATCCAGCTGGGGCTGCTGAGCCTATTTTCTGACATTCTCCGTCGCATGAATGTTTGAATGGCGAGTGAGAAGTCTATTGAATCTGAGGGATCGCGAAAGCCGATGCCAAGCCAGGCTTCCATAGAAGGCGAGCGCACAACAAGCACGAAATGACGAGCGGAGTCCGGAACGCTTATAATACCATGCTGGCCATCATAAGGCGCCACGGCAATCAAAGAGTGATTCTTTCTGTTTTCGAGCTTGACTCGCAGCACGCTCGTCTGGCCTTCACTAGGATCTACAGCGACTGAACAATCGAAGAGCGGCTTTCTTGGCCAGTCCTTCTGGTAAAACTTCGATGAGCGCGGTTTAGGGACAGCATAGACGTCTGCGACAGCTTGGAAATGCTCTTCGGGCATCCTAAACAAGGTGCTTCCAAATTACGAGTAGATGCCCCGATTTTAAAGAAAACCGGGTCAAAAAAAATAAAACGAGTGTCGTGTTCGCAGAGCCTCAACAGCTGTAAAAGCCGGCTTGATGACGCTAAAATTAGTTCAAACTCGAAGGTAGCGAGGCAGACTCAGCTCCTGGGACAGAGGGAGGCAGTGCTCAGAAATTTGGAGCGTGGGACCTGTTGAGGCAAGGACAGAGGCGTATCAACGGGGGCCTGTGATGGGGAACCGCTCAATACGAACCCGCTCTTCCAACTCCTGGATTAATATACGTTCCCCGTTAAGGCCTGTAATCGGAGCTCCCACTCTTGGGCAAGGGCACGAGTTTCACATGGCATAACAGTCGGAGTGACGTCATGCACCTGCCTCCACACTGCATGATGGAGCTGATCACCGATGAAAGTGTGACGAATGGGACTGTGAAGATGGTTATGCGAAACTTGCGTAGGGTAGACCTTGTGGGTAGGAGACATGACGTGAGAAGGCTAGATAAAGGCGAATTTCATGGTAGAACATATTGTTTCATTCGGAGCTCGCCTGTGGCGTGACTTTTAATAACAAATTCGAAAGCAGAGCAGGCAAAAATTCCTGATAAACTTTTGAGCTGGTATTTATAGAACGATTAAGGCGGGAACAAGGCCATTGAGCCAGCTAAATGGCTGCAGCTCCTTGATAAGCCTGAAACTCTGTCTCGCGAAAGCGCGAAGCAGCTGCTCACGAGAGTCTGCTTAAGCGCAGCTTAGCGGGGCATAGCCGGAACGACCAAAAGATGGTCACAAATCATCATAATTGCGCTATTCACACGGGCCCGCGAACATTAGATGCGTAACACGACCAAAGCTAGTTATTAAAGATTCTCAGTGCGATAACGTCTTCTACACACACACCTCCTCCTTAATGACTAACTTTGATTCCAGAGCCGACACGAGTTTGCGCAGCTTCGCGTTCTCCGCCGCCAGCTTCTCGTTCTCCGCCATGAGTTTCTGCTTCTCCTGCCGCAGTTCGGCTATTTTATCCGAGCGTCGCGCCCTCGAGCGTCGAGCAGCCTCGGTGTTCTTGGCTCGACGCTCCTGCACAGCTGCAACTGACATCTTTCCAGACCGTGCATGAGCGACTACTGACGACTGAATAGGAATGAGCTGCGAGTTCCTGCGGGGCACCTCCGAAGAGGGAAGCACTACACCCTGGGGCTGTGTCCGACAGAGCAATTCGTCGTTCTCGAACACCATCTCTGGAATAACATTCTGGTCGGGGACTGGGAAGTCGAGGTCAGGAAGGTCTGCTGCCTCTGCCGGTGTAAGAAAGTCCAAAGGATCGGCGTTGTATTGCGGGTACTGAACATCACCACCGAAATACGCTTCTTGAGGAATGGCTTCCCACTTTTCCTCAGCATCAGCCTGCGCATCACTCGACCTGTAGCGACTCCGGCTTGTAATCACAACTCGGTCCCCTTGGGCGTCGCTTCGGCTGAAGTTCGCGTCGAAATCGGAGCGCCCGACATCCTCAAAACTACCATGCGCGCCATTACATAACTCTAGTTCGCTGGAGAAAACAGCAGGACGCATGATGAGACTGGGACTAAACGACGCTCGCAAACACGCTCAGTTGGGAGTTCGGGTGGCGTATCTGCCTGAATTATCAGCTTTAAGATGGAAACCTGCTTACCGCTGGCCTTCTCCACCTCCCCTTACGCTGGTCGCATCACGTGGATCTCACGTGTGCAGATAAGCGATATCAGCAGCATCGCGCCACTGATAGAGCAGCAAATGTGGGAGGTCAGCCTTCGAGAGTGTCGCGGCCAGTCTGCTGTGGTTATGTTTGAGATTTTATAGGTCGAGAAAAAACTCGACAACAAGGATACGATCTATAAGTCGGGGAAGTGTGATCTGATTGAAGAGGTCAACTGTGTTCTAGGGGTGTTTACATTTTGGAAATATGCTCTATGAGAGGGTTTAAAGGCTATGTCGGCTGCCATCGAGTCGAATGCGCACATTTTTACGTCGCAGAATACGCCTGGCCCAATATTATCCAGCTTGAACTTGCCAGAACACCACATACTATATTTGGAACTATCGGCACTAAACCTAACCCTTTGGCTTGACGCATGTGATTGACATTTCGGTCACGACGGAATGGTGTCTGGAGTCAATTGATGGTTCTATCGATCAGATCAAAACAGGTAAGCCCTGGCTGATGGGGTCCTTGCTAATACCAGCTCGATTAATTCGCGGTTTTGAATCCTCGAAAATGCAGTTGGCGTGTATTAAACACAGCACACGGGATATACGTTGTGTACAAGGCCACCCAACTCTATGCAGGAACGCCTCTGTCCAAATACAGAGTTCCCTCATTTCCGGCAAGGTTAATAGATTTACATTATATGCCCTAGTAGTCGAAGTTTGTTGCACAGCCTCTCTGTCGTCTCCTCTGCAGCCCCAGCTGCCACCATCATCAAGGCATGCAAAGCCGTCACAGCTTTAACAACCTCATGTATCAAAATGATATGCGCCAACAAGATGTGCTTCAAGCGCAATTCCAGATGCCAACCAACAACGTGCGCCTTCGCCAGAGCCATCAGCAGCTCACGTAGATGTTTCGCTAAGTGTTGCTTCTACATGCGCTGCAAATGGTCAACTGGTCTCACACCATGATGGTATCTCCGGTAGTATTCGTTTAGATCTCCAGAAATTCTAGCAATTTCTGACGCATTTCGGTGCCCAGTATGGTGTGCGAAGCCCATACTGTGATTTATAGTCTTGATCCCCAGAAACGTCTCATACTTTATGTTTCATACTGATTTTTAGAGTTTCAACGGTAGATTTATCCCTTGTGATGCGCTAATTTAATTATTATTCATATCTTGGCTATCTCCAGTTCTAGTGGAAGTCACGCGACCAACCTCGCGACCTTCCAAAACTACACATCCAAACCACAATGGCACCAAGCTTCTTCTGTACATGAATGACGCGTGGAGCGAAGCCGAGGCGAAACTCATTGATAAAAAGGCAAAAAGGCACATACCGCTAAAGCTGCTTGAGAAGAGGCGTCCAAAAAAGGTCCCAGATCCCCCGACAATATACTACGTGCCGTACTACAAGCTGCATGCGTTAGCCACCCGTATCTTTGGACAGGGCAATTGGAAAAATGAGGTCCGGTCAGAGGAAATCGTGGAGGAGTATGAAGACGCAGAAAGTCAGAATGCAAGCCACGGTATATTTGTAGCGTCAGTTGGTTGCTGTGTCCGTGTAACTATCAAGAGTGGAGTGTTCAGGGAAGACGTGGGGACTGGGCGAGCGCGTGGACACAGCCCAGAACAAGCGCTCGTAAAAGCAAAGCGGTTCGCAAAAATCGACGCGACGAAGCGAGCTTTAAGGCAGTTTGGCGCGGGCCTGGGGAACTGCCTCCAGGACAAAGAGTTTCAGCGCTACGTAGATTTGGTCAAATCGGGCAAGTGACCTCCCCCATACAGCAGGAAGGCTCCAAAGAGTTAAATCATTCAACGCGTAGCGTCGGATATGGATCGTGCGCGGTGCCCCTTCCAGATATGTAATGTTACAGTATGTGAAGTGCTCTATCGACGAGGTAGAGAAAAGTGATTCGAAAAATAAAATCTCAGGGCAACAATTTTTGCTCGCAGCTATTGACATGGCCGCGTCCATGAGACGGGCACCTTAAGCAAGTCGCTTAGTTAGGAGCGATATCGCCCAACAGTGCATCACTCTATAGGATTGCTTTCCTGGCCGCGTCAACTCAGGTGCGCAAACCAAAGCTCTGTAACTTGTTTGAGTATTGTGCACTTCCGGGAATGTGTCGCTCACTGCGAGCCGATTCAGGCTGCTCCAAATTCTATTGCTTGTTTGATTTCACTCATGTAAATTCAAGAGTTCCTCGGTAGTGTTCCGATTACCTTTGTATACCAATATATCTAGCCGAATCCTGCCTTAAAGCCTAGTTGCATCTGGTGATCGCGGGCGGGGGAACGGTCGCACGAGTAAACGGTACCCGAGGTTGAATTCAGGGAAAGACTGAGGCTAGGTTGACTCAGGGAAAATAATGAGAGATTTGGTTTAGTTTTTTCTTACCTGCGACCTCTGCTCACCCACTGTTAGCTCTTGCTTTCCTGGTATCTAGATTTAGAATGCCCTCAATACGTAGCTCTATAAATTGACTACCCCAAGTCCACTAGGCCAGTTCTATCTCAGCCATGTTAATAACCTGGCAGCACAATTCGCATGACCAGACGCGTCACAGAATTCTTGAGACCTTGCATTACTAGCTAGCACAAAAGTGGCTCTTATTGATATCCGATTTTGACAATCATCACCCGCGGGATTGTTCCCGACGACTCCACCCTCCGACTGCGCCCCGACCTCAAGCACCAGATACACGTAAGTTAGACAAAATTGTCTTTTTGAAAGGAGCTATATAATTGACTGGACTGGATTGAGAGAATTCGCAGACCTCGTGCTCGCGCGCAGTTATTACACAAATAGTACAGCAACAGCAAAAGGGTTCCCAGTTGCCATGGCGTTCTCTGGGCGTGAAATGTCAGGAATTAGCCTATATTAGGCTTTGAAAACCTTGCTTGGAAGATTCGAGAGGACACTCTCATTTGAATAAAATATCGACACCTAGCACCATAGCTCAATTCCAAGTAAAAATCTCTGGAAGCCGGGAGCCGCATCAAACATAAACCCCAAAGGTACGAATACAGATGGATTCGCAATTAAGCATCTTTAATTTTGATATTGTCGAGCTTAACTCTTTTGTTGGTTTGTTCAGCTGTATTGACATGCAGCGAAAACATAGTGTCGAGGAATCGCGTGATTTGGCCTTCATCTCGGCATCCCAGCTGGAACTATGTTAGCCAACTGTGGTTCAACAATCTTCGAACCGGTCTCGAGTTTGAATCGGTCATTTCTGATGCTCCAATCGGCTCAAATACGCCTTCTTGGTCTCACCTGCCTTTTTGCCCAGGTTCTGCTCGACATCTGAGTGTCTTATTAGATGGGTGATAAGACAGAAAGGCTTGTCTATATAGCAAGCCTCGCCATCTTCTGAATTCGATTGCCGAGGTCCCTCTCTCTGGGCCCCTGAGCTAATTTGGAAAGCCATGGTACTCTGGCCGATTTTGAAGTTGTTTCAGCCATGTTGTCAGTCATGGGTTTCTAAAATTGGCTGGTATACACGAGAATTCCGTAAGCTTCGACCTCCGCAGTGATAATCTCTTGCCCAACCTGTGTATAAGCTCGGAGCCCTGCTGGTTTCTCTCGTCTTGAGTGTTTAAATCGCCCTCTCAACCATGTTTCCGCAATAGACACGGTATCCGCGACTTCTATAATGTGGTAGCTGTACCATTTCTTTCAATTGACGAGGTTTTGAGCAAAGGTTATGGCGTCGTTAATGGGTCTGTCTTGTTCAATCAATGCAGCCACAAAGTTTGCGTAATCTGCATTGGGTCTTGAGTATGTTCACTTCGGGAAACGGACAGCTCAATCACGCCTGACTCTCTCTCATTTCTATATCTCAACATCGATTCTGTAATATTGCTAAAGGTTATACTGTATCAGGTCTAGTTCAGGGGAGTGCTCTTCTGTAGCCAGCCCGATTTCGAGTAAGCGAGAACTTATTCGACAGAAGCTGCAAAATATTTCTCCCAGCTCACAGATATCGCCAAGTTTTATCAGAGGTGTGTGGAAAGCCTTCATCACTTCTACTGATCCCAGCGTTTCGGCTCAAAATCCACAAGGATCTTTAGTTCGATAAGCTGAGCCTGGTGGTAGCGTCAAACCCCTCAAGTGACGTTCAAATAAGGAAAACTTCGCAAAATGCTACATCGTTAAGTGTCTTTTTTGAAAACATCCCTCCCGGGCTTGTGGACGACCTGCTCATATACCGATTTAGGTGCCTGCACCATCGACCATACCCTGACGCCACCAGCGCCGGCGGGCGGCCAAAAACCGGCAAGTAGCGGGATGAAATAAGGTTTCCTCGTACTAAAACACCCAGTCAACATGCCACAGCAGCTGTATCGCCAGGCTTTACTCGTATCTCAGTTCTCGTCACCAGTCTGACTTCTTCCATTATACGTTCAATAGGGACTATATAGTTATCACATGACATTTGTTCAGGTCTTGTGAGAATTCTCGGTCAGGTTTGTGGAGCCATCCCAGGATGGGATGATCAATGTCTTGTCACGTGTCTGACTGGTTATATGCGCGGATCAGCATATTTTTCTTCTAAGGCACTATGAAGGCATAAAAGGTAAGTGATGATCATACTTAACTCGACTGGTTCGGGGAGCGGTTCCCGGGCCAGACTGGATGATGACTTATTAATCCAAGACTACAACGGTATCTGATGCTAACACTCCTAGTGACGAAAATATATGAGCACTAAGGGCTACAACAAGAAGAACAGCGATGTGTACGTGCTGCCTCTGCCTTATAGAGTGCAGCAGCTGCCTCCCCTGATCTTGCATAATCCAGTCTCACTATTTATGTATTCATGGGCGGTTTTCAAAGCGCTACGAAGTTCAGTCAATAAGATTCACCGCGGTGTAATTTCTACTGGTACCAACCTAGATTCTTCACCAAGAGGTGCCAAAGTAGTTGATTCCGACTCTATTATGCAACTTTGGCAAGAGGGCTTCTTTGGAAAAGGCACTCTGAGTCGTAGTGAGCCCTCCTGGTTTGGCAGAACCTCCCGAAGATTAGGCCTGGACGGAGGGGAGATGACATTGGAGGAGCTGACTGAGATGCGAAGAGCCAAGCGGCGACAGTTCAAGCGCGACCGTGAGCTCCAGCAACAGGAAGAGTTGCGAGAGAAAAGACGGAAGGAGGGATTTCAACTTGAGCCTACTACTCTCGTCCAATCGGAGATTGAGGAGAATCCCGGCGAAATTCGACAGGAGGATAGAGATTTGATAACCGGCGAGACCATTCATCGCTTGGAGTATCTTCAGCTTACACCTTGCGAAACAGTGTTCCTTCATATAGGTTTGGGTGTGCTTGATCTTGGGGTTGAGTCTTTGTCCTCAACTCTCTCGAAGCTTTTACCTTCGCCTGAAGCCTGGAGAGAGTACATCGTTTATCACTATTTCCGCTCTCTTGGTTGGTGCGTTCGAGATGGTGTCAAGTTTGGCACAGACTTTCTCCTGTATCGGAAAGGGCCTCCCTTCCAGCACGCAGAATTTGCCATAATGGTGATGGAGCATCAATCTCAACAAGAATGGTGGTGGCTCCACTCCAACATTCGAGTTCTAGGTGCCGCGAAGAAAACGCTAACTCTGGCTTACGTAGAGAGTTCTCGAGGCGTTCCAGAAATGCCAAACTGGGCCACAGTAAAGAACGCCAATGACTTTCGCAAACAACTTGAAAGGTACGCTGTTAAACCTGTGATGTTCTCAAGATTTGCAGCATCTCGTAACAGAGATTGAGATTTGTTTTCTCCACATCAAAATTCATGTTGCTAGTCTCATTTGATTGAAGTAGTACGTTATAGCACGAGGAGTCCCCGCTTCTCGCACAGTAAAGAAATTGGCTGTGCGTGCTCATGCAGCAATTCTTCCTATGGATGCATGCTTATGCAGTAATCCATCATTATGGGTGCTAATCACGCAGCGTAGTATGGTTGCCCCACAATACCCTGATCCCGGGGCTCTTCATGCAGGCGTTTCCGCATTGAGATGGTATTTATATTGAGCTTCAACTCCCCTTTAACACGGGTTATCAGATGTACTTAGCGCTGTTGAAACCTTTCATTTTGAAATTTCACGCTCAATCAAGTGACTCAAGCTTGACAATTTATAGCCAATATAGTGGGTTGGAGAATAAGTCGGGTAAGAGGAGAAGTTTGCTAAAATCGGTAAAAGATGCAGTTTTCTACAAATGGCAATTCTTATCCGCATAGCCTTCGTTCTGTCAGTATACCTTTTGAAAAAACACAAACAGTTAAAGCTGCCAAATTCACCCACTCCTGCTTGCGTCAGTCTTCATGTCACAGGCCATCAACTCAAAATTGAAAGGCACTGAAGAATCCCGTAAGATCTATGTCATTATTTATTGAACATACTGAACGCAATACTTGCTCTTTTCTAAGGCCCTTCAATCTAAGCATCCGTCACACTCTATGGAAGATACAGAGATTTGAGGCCTTTTTAATTCTATTATATTAGCATAACCTCAGTATTTATCCAAATTTTGCATTCTTTAAGCAAGGCGAGAATCACATATGACCCATATTTTTCTGGAAATTCCGCGCAAGCTCTATTTTATTCCAGTAGAGGCGTGTTTAATTTGCGATGTAATTAAGTTTGAGAGGCTGGAGCTGAGCCGTATCCAAGTCATCCTAAAGTGTGAGAACATCATTCGCGGAACTAAAGAAAGAGAAGACACTGAAAAGTGGGTCGCTGATCAAAAGTACTAGGAAATAAGGTAGTAGATCACATTAGTTTCTATTTATATCAGATATACTCGTGACTGAATCAGCCCACCTCGCCTATCATTCTGTGACACGGCTTCGACACCTTCGCTAAGCTCTGAGCCGGAAATTACTGAGATTTCATGCTGAACTTAAAAAAGGAGACGTTTTCCGTTCCTGGGCAAGGAGAAATGCATGTATCACGGGGCTGGAGAAAAGTCCCAACTGATGCATGCCCTAACCCTATGCATGCGCTTGTATAATCAGGGTTGGGGTGTGTGTCAGTTGGGACTTATGGCTGCATACCGAGAGACGACGGTCTTCACCAAGGTCTTCGCCAATGTCTTCACGACGGTCTTCACGACGGTCTTCACGAAGGGTGGTCTAGGGTATGAAGAGTTGGAACTTCTGGCTGCACACCGATAGACGGTCGTCTTCACGAAAGGCGGAATCGTTTGCAACACATGTGAACTCCCAACTCCCTGCTGCGTGAGAGTATATTTTTGTAGGATTGGGCGTGTGCGTTTTAGCAGCATCCTCTCCTATCTCTCATCCATCAATTCGGAGGGCAAGACCTCAGTCCGACCATCTGATGAGGGTAGGGGCTTTTCTGGAGGATTTGCCCAATTGGGGGGGTGGTATGCTACCACACATGCTGCCATCCATGCTGCCATCCGGCCAAGCTCAACTATAAAAAGGCCCCGACCCCCCACTGA
>BCGO01000003.1:0-18088 GCA_001599315.1 Starmerella bombicola | reverse complement strand
TCGAGGCGACTAACCGTATCACGTAGCCTCTATGCGATCTGTGAACCAATCGCTGTAGAGCGGATATGTGAGGATTGGTATTTGTAACTTTGAGCCGGTGCGTTTTAAGCATCCTTGAACTGCTTTGTTTCTCTCAACGCTTCTCCTGGAGGATTGACAGTGCCCTGTGTCTGGGTTATCTAATCTGTATAGGTCGAGGTGAAGGCGTTGCACAAGAGTCGTTATTGGCAGCGTCGAAGTTCCGATTTTTGCCAGCATTTTCGTGCTGCTTTCATCTTTCTTCCTCGTGAATATCTGAATTCAAAAGTCTCAGGGCTATATATCACTACCTACAACAGTGAATATGAGTGGGCTACTGCTCTTCTTGTTAGGTGAATGAAGGCAGATATTTCACATTGATATTTTGTGAAGTTTCTTATCGTCATACAATGCTTCTAAATAATCCATTCAATTACCCAAGAGCCTTACCAAGTATTGTGTGGGAGACCGTACGAGAACAGAAGGGGCTGCAAATATCTCTTCTTTTGTGCCTGGCAACGAGATGGTATATAGTGGCGAACCAATGAATTTTGCCATGGCAGCCCAGCCTGTTGCCAGAGTAAGCAACGTTATGTGGCAAGGATCACCCAAACAGATTTGCTCGCAACCCAAGAGGGTATAACATGCCCAAGATGAATTGGGCAGCGCTCAAACAGAGAGGTCAAAATAGTAGCGCCCCTTTGCATTAAGATTTTGGAACCAAACACGATCAAAACACGATACAGAATCGAATCAGAATGAAGAAATGAGACTCTTATAAATAAGGAGGAAACTGAGGAAACTTACTACTCAACTGGCTTTAGTGCTGTCGACATAGCTGAGTTGATGTTTACACAGGAGCAAAACGTCTCCGGTAAAATTCAAGCAGAAGTAAGCAAGAGGGTCATTTACTGCTCAATATCGAATTGTCGTCCTCCCTGGTTTGGCTTCATGACTGTCGATTCTGGGTTCTCGCGGATGAGGGTAGGGTTGCTAGCTTCCCACCAACCAAGGCCATCCACTTAAGGCACCAGACGATGTACAGCCGGTTTTTGCTAGGAACTAGTGCCTCTGCGATGGCATTATACGCCTCTTCCGGGCAGATGGTCGCGCACGCTGCATCTCCGTTTTCTTCTTCCCAGGCGCCGCCTCCCCAAGAGGCCTTGCTTCCTGTGTACGATGATGAAGTTGAAGCGGTCCCGCAACCTTCGCCGGGCTCCACAATAGCTTCGAAAGAGGTCACCACAAAACTCTCTGAGCTCGAAACAAAAGCTGCGGAGAAGCTTGAGCTCGAGGAAGTCCGTGCGCAGGGACGAGTTTATAAAGTGAGCAATCTGCTACAGGGGTACGTAGCACAGGCTAGGTCAGCTCTAAACACTCAAATTGAGCAAGCCGAGAGCGCCTCTGAGAGGTTAGGCCACAAATATCGCCAAAGTGAGCGCTCTGCGGTAGAGACTGTTGCCAATTTGAAGGCAGAACACGAGGACCTGCTCCCGGAGTCCATTTATGTACTTATTGCTGGGCTCAGCGGGAGCATTGCTGCCCGTCGACGCAACATCCTGATTCGAGGCATTACTCCATGGCTCTTTGGAGGGGTAGCTTTCTCTTACTTCCTACCAAAGACGTGGAGCAATGTCAGGCAGCAGGTCTGGCGATTGGAAAAGGAACAATTTCCCACACTGGCCAAAACTCATGCCGAGACACAGGCCTCGCTCGAGAATCTGTCTAAACAGAGCCTCGAGGCGTACAGAAGCTCGAAGAAGCAGGTATCAGACACGCTGGGGATGGTGCGTGAGCAGATTCGTCAGTGGATTGGGAAGTAGCCAGTTCGACGCATGATAAGAGTAAATGGAGGTCAACTAGCTTACAGGTGAGATGTTAAGCTTTATTTCTCTTCTACCGACCGAGGATTCTCGTGCTGAGCGACGATACTAAAATAACGCAACACGTTTATAGAAATGCTAAGATATGCCTTCGGTAATTTATAGATGATGCCAGATCGCCTTTTTTGAAGTCTCGAACACTGTTGAGTCTCCTCTAAATTCGTATACAGTGTGCACGCTCCAGTCTCGCAAGGTGTCCATTCTAGTTAGATTACAACTTGTTCCAAGCTAATCGAAGCCCTCCCAGTCACTCTCATCAGACCTTTCAATCTTAGCTTTGTCGTCTTTTGCCATTAGACCCCATTCGGCCAATCGATCATCAGTTTGCACATCCTCAATCACCTTCTGCTTGATATGTTTGAACTCACTAAGCTCAGGCTGGGATAGCACAGGCGAAAGAATAACCTTGAGCACTTCTGAGCTCGGGGTGTTACTATTCATGACCTTATCGAGCTCATCTACAAATATATCTGCCAAATGCAGCCTTAAGCTATGCGGACTTCGAGAGTTCGCGTAACTTAAGGGGCCGGTATCCTCAGAAACCATTTGGCTGGCAAACTGCGCAACTTCAGCTTCAGGCCACTCACTTAGTTTCAGCCTCGTGAGCTGCGCGTTGAGCACAAGTCGAACAAGCATGTAGAACTTGTTGATGCGATACCTATCGAGTGTCTCCCATTCTCGAAGCATTATGAACCAAAAGGCCTCGACGAAGGGAGCCTCGTTCTTGGACTGTGTATGTAAAAACAGATCCGCAAGATCTCTCGCGAGTTTCTGCTGTACAATGGGCGTGTCACTGTGCCACATGGCGAACCAAAGACCACGCCAGAGCTTTTTCAAGTCTGGGAGCTCGAGTTGACGCTTAGCTGAAACCATTCGCGCGACCGTTAGTATTCCCTCGGCTCTCACGGTCTCTTCGTTATCCACTAATCGTTTCAACAGCTCTTGGTTGACAACATCATATGCCTTTTTGCCCGCAGGACCAGCAATTGTGGGTGTCTTTTTACTTTTCCTAGCCAGATTATGGGCTTTTCTGGGCTTTTCAGCTTGCAATTGGCTTTTGTTTGCTTTGGGCATGCGATTCCAGCCGTTTTTCAATCGTAAATCGTGCGTATCTCAAGTCAGCCTAGAATATTTCGGAGCTGAGTAATGATTTTTTCCAACCCTGCCTCAGATCAGCCCTTATATATAGCGCCCTGCCAGATTTTTCCAACTTCACTTCTGGTCCGCGTCTGGGCTTGCCGAGCAGGTTTCTGCCTTGGCAAGCCCAGGCGTCTCGGCATGTGGAGGTGGAATGCAGTTTTGCTTGAAGCTTTAGCGACGGCCCAGCCGACGGATCATATATCGATGCTGCCTTGATCTCACTTTCGGGTTGAGATCGGTGGCTACCAGCATATTCCTAAACGCTGCACAGGCCTTGGCCATTGAGTGCTTGGGTAAAACCATGCTGGGGACATATATATTTGCTTACCGCAATGTGTAATATGTAATTTACATCTGAGATTGCATGCTGTTTGGCATTCTTTTGCCAGAAGTGAGACAAACGAAGCACAATCAGCCAAGTTTTTGGAATGAAAGCATTCGCACTATGCTCAAAAGCCGTGCTTCAGGGGGACTAATAAGCTAATTTAAATAAGATAGAGCAACCGCGGCGAAGCTGTAATGCATAGGCGTCAGAGGAGTTATCCGGCAGGTGAGGCTAAAGTGAGATGGAAATAACTATGAACAGCATGAGAACAAGAAGAATCACCAGGAAGTAGCACATTCTACCCGTTGATCGTCGTTGCCATCGATGTGCTTTCGTGAGCTGCGCATCACCATTGCGAACATTGCTGACCACAGAGTGCATGTTCGCCTCGATGTTATCAAGAGAGACACCTTGTTCTCTGACTATAGTGCCCAAATTCATGTATATCTCATTCAACTCGTTCATGCCTTGCGCAATATTCTCTATCTCCTGCTCCCGGTCAGCGACAAGACCTTGCTGATACGCAACCTCATCCTGGGCAAGTTGGTCCTCGAACGCGGTTACCTGGTCTGGTTCTCCAGCAAGGTCGCTCTCTTCTGGCTCCTGTATCTGATATTGGAACTGCTCTTGCCCACCATCCTCATAGGGCTCGAATTGATTGGCTCTACTTCTTCCGTTGAGCTCAATTGTCGACTGGGTTGACTTTGATGGGAAAAGGCTTGAGTTTGCGTTGCTGGACGCCTTTGCATGATCCAGAACGAGCTCCTGAATTCGCTTGAACTCGACAAACAGCCTTCCAAAATCCGCAGCTATTTTGTGTTGTGAGTACTTCTGAGAAGCGCTGGGATCTCGCCACTGTTGCATCTCCTCGATTTCACTTTTAAGTCGACGGAAAAGCTGCTGGTTTTGCTGGACTAGTGTCATCTGTTGATCCGTGGAAGGCGTTGCTGTTTCGCCACCACCAGGCGGTTTCTGGCTGCGTCTTAACAATTCCGAAACCTGGCCATTGATGCTATTAATTTGAAACAGGTCATTCGATAACCTGTCTACAACGTCATCGAATTCGGGGTCGTCATGGAACAGCCCCGCCTCAATATCCATATTGACTGTAGGAAGCCACTGCGTACCCGTACCCAGATGAGGGGAGGGCAACTTAGTACAGCTAGCGAGGTTGAACATTCCTACCAGAGTTCCATATATGGCAATATGAAAACCATGGGCTACCAAATTGAATTCAATAAGATATAGCGAGCTTATCGAAATATGGCAAACCTCCTTTTTTCGTATAAACCATCTTAGAATGGCTTCTTCTAGCCAATTGAGAAGAACTTCGCTATACAAGTATTCCGGTACCAATATAAGCTGCGTATCTTAGTTATCTATCCCAAAACAGAACTCCCGAAACTCCTAGCACTTCTTAGATAGTAAAAAGCAGCGCAATGGATATAAAAAAACTGTAACATTGTAATACATTTTATGCCGAAACAGACTAAACGCTTGGCTGAACACAGTTCAGAACAGGTTGGTCCAGCGCATCAATATAGATCGAGTACAAAAAGACATCTGGATTACATTCTATTTACCAGGGGTACAGATGAGGATCTTGAGTGCCTCGGAAGTTGAAGCCTGCCTTGGCCTGTGTCTTATCAGCATTTCAAGAGGTTCCGAAATATATAGGGCGATAAGTTCCTTGTGTAGAATCGATGCAAGGGGGTATGTCTTCTGGAGGAGGGTAAGGGCTTCATGAACATGTATATCGACCAGAATCTACAGAGGGCCCTGAGCGACCGAATATATGATAAAAGAAAGCCTGCTGCGCTCCAATTGGAGCAGCTTGTGCGTAAGGCAATTGAGCAAGACAATATGGAGCTTGTTGAAGGCGTCATAACTGAGCTGAGCCGAGATTTTGCCTATGCCCTTCGACACCCCAACTATAGAAACGGAGGTCTCATAGGTTTAGCAGGCGTTGCTATTGCATTGGGCCAAGAAGGCCTTCCAACATATCTCGATGATATTATTCAGCCCATTCTTGCTTGTTTCGGAGATGCGGATTCTCGCGTTCGATACTATGCCTGTGAGAGTCTCTACAACGTTGCGAAGATCGCCAAAGGCGAAATTCTCGCGTATTTCAACGAAATTTTTGATGCACTTTGTAAACTGACTGCTGATGTCGAGGAATCTGTGCGCAATGGCGCGAATCTAGTCGACCAGCTACTCAGGGACATTGTTGTTGAAACCGCTTCAACTTATCTATATGTAGTGGACAGCGAGCCACCAAAAGTCCCATCCCCTGTCGAACAGCCTGAGGGTCCCGAGGGTCCAACGTTGCAGAAGAAGCCCGACCCGAGTCATCGTGAATGCTCGTTTTCGTTAGATAAATTTATTCCCCTTCTTGTTGAGCGCATCTACGTGTTGAACCCTGCCACGCGTATGTTTCTTGTTCAGTGGATAACTTTACTTGACTCAATTCCCGATATTGAGCTGATCAAATTTCTTCCTCAATTTCTGGAAGGCTTGCTATTGTTTCTTACTGACACCCACAAAGATGTGCGCGTGTTCACTCAAAATTGCCTTGAGGGTCTCCTCAAAGAGATCAAGAGCATTGCAGAGGTCAAGCGTAAACACTCACCTGGGAGAGACAAAATTGAGCTTCCTGGGAAAAGTGGGGTAGACGCTGGCTTGTATGAAGTAGGCCAAGACACCGTTATTTCCTACGCCGAAATTCTCGATATCTTGCTGGGAAAAATGGACCCACTTCACGAGGAGACGCAGCCTGTCATCCTTGACTGGATCGAGGGCATATTGGATGTCAGCCCGAGCGACGTGTTGGCTAAACTCAGCAGTCTAATCTCGGTGTTGTTACCGGCCCTCAACGATGAGCAGTCTGAACTTCGAAAGGCTGGGAATCGCCTCAATGACAAACTGCTCGGCATGCTTGCATACCACTCAGACGTTATAGATTCGGCGGCGACAGTGAACGCATTAGGGAGGCATCTCGACAGCCAGGAAAAAGTAACGCGGCTGGCCGCGTTACAATGGCTAACTGCACTCTACTCAGCCAGTGAGAAACCCGCCATTATCTCCTCTCCCTCTTTTTCTTACGACGATTTGCTGGTCAAGCTTTTGGCACCGCTTGGCGACCCCAGCGACGAAGTTGTCTCTAAGGACCTTGAGTTGTTGGGTCTTATGCTGCAAGATGTAGATAAGAAAGAGTTTCAGTCGTTCGTGGAGAAGTTAGTAGAGACTTTTGAGGACAGTCAACAATTCTTCTCCCACAGAGGCAAATTCATATGCTTACAGCTTTGTCTTCAACTAAGCCCTGAGCGTATATTCCGAGCCTTTGCAGAAATTGTTGCCAGCCAAGACAGGTGTGACACAGGTGAGAGCGGCTTTGCGTGTTTGCTAATTCAGAACCTTAACAGCATTTTACTCACCGCGTCGGAGCTCCACAGCTTCCGCAATTTGCTCACACAACTTAACACTGAGGAGGGTATTGATCTGTTTACCACACTATTTCGAAGCTGGAAGAAAAACTCGGTCGCCACATTGGCACTCTGTTTGCTTGCTCAAGCCTACGATCATGCTTACGACGTCCTAGAAATCATTGCCGCCGAAGACCTCACAGTTTCAACCCTTATTCGAATAGATAAGCTTGTGCAGCTCTTAGAGGGCCCTGTCTTCGCGCCTCTGCGGATGCATCTGTTGCAGCCGGCGAGATATCATTACCTTTACAAAACCCTCTACGGTCTTCTCATGGTTCTCCCTCAAAGTAAGGCATTTACAGTGCTGCGAGCAAGATTAAGTAGCGTCAGTGCTTTCGCGCAGCTCCCCCCACCAGTTTCTTCAGTTAAAAAGCAAGATGACAACGAGGTGGACTGGCAGATGCTTCTCAACGACTTTTCTGTTTCCTACAAACGATCCTAGTCGATGTACACCCATATGATGAATATTTTCGTTTTAATAACAAGTACTCGATCCGTTATGTCACACAATCAGGAAACGTATGATAAAGCTTCCAAATTCTCCTCTCGCTCTGTAAATTCTCTACAAATGGGCTGATATCGGTATGTAAAGAGCAGTTAAACTATGCGCATAATGAGTATGTATTGGTGAACTAAGAGCTTAGCCACGATAGTTTGATAATTCAATTAGTTGATGCAGCTTGAGCACCGCCTGATTTGAGAAGTAGATGCTACTGGGCAGACTTGAGTGGCTGGTGCATTTGTGACCCGCTCCTGCTCGCGTGATTCCAGGGGTGACGTGGCGAATATTGTGGAATTGAGGCGATGCCTACACACGCAACGTACTCGGAACCTTGCAAAGTGCGTGGTGAAGCCAGATAGTTGTGTCGACAGTTGAAATCACGACAGACTAAAAAATGAAACCGCTTTGCTCAGAATTTCTGTTAAGTTTCGAATACAACCAAGGTCAATATTCAATTGTTCCCACAATATCACGCCTCTCCTTAGTAGAGGTGAGACCTCCCGCACGGCTGGACGCCCTCAGAGCAACATAATTTGAAATTGGCAGCGATAGGGAGGAGAAGCCTTATGAGCTATCAAACTGGCAGCCAGCGAGCCCCGCGTTAGATGAATAAATTTTAGTTTTAGTGCTGCATTCAGCTTTAAAGATGTATAGGTTTTGCGTGGCTCTGAGCTGCGGGCAGCTCAGGACCAGAGAGAATTGAAAAACCACGCTGTACAATGGCCCACTTGAAACAGGTGGCTCCAGAATCTTCAGAGGAGTGAGGAGTATGAGCCTCTCATTCCTGATGCTCTGCGCATATATCAATGAGGTCTGAGTTACCACAACAGAAGGCATCAAGACTTGCTGAGAGGATTGAATACTAAATTTCAAGCCGATTCGAACCATAGCCATGCATATATAATGGGAAAATGCCATTCGGTGGTGGAGTAAATTGGTTGAGTACCTGCTCGATGGCAATTGTGGGAGCTCTTTGATTCTCGGAGATGATTAGTCGCACGCTCAAGGGCATCCAGAGCGTTTCTGTGGCCGGTATTAATAAACTCTTGAGGCCAAGAGACGCGCGTGACTCAAGGATGGTTGTGCGGGATTGGAAGACTAGAGTGGGTAATCTCGAAAACCGAGCAACTTCACTGGAGCCGCATAGTCCAAACGATAATGTACATTCCAAGTCAGCGAGTGCTCTTTCCCGAGCTCGTGAAGCTTTCCGTGCTAGCAAAGTTGTCAATGAGATCAACTTTGGAGAATGTTATTACCAGTTCGAATGGCCGCGTAACAAATTCATACGATAGTAAAGTGATCATCACCCGATCGTTTAATCTAGCTCAATCAGTGTTCGCTATAATGTCATCAGTACTCAGACACTGTTCGTCTTACTCTACGTCGTCGATATGACTTGAGATCAAGACCCAGATATTGGAAAAGCTCACCATTGCTGACCATCAGAGTGACAGGCCCCAATCACTCCATATGACAACTGCTTGTGACAAGGTCCAACTCGCTCACGTTGGCCTCAATGATAACTACGCTTGTTAGGATATCCAGTTGAGTGTACATCGGGCTTTGCGGGTATTTCTTTGCTGACAAGATAGGCGAGTTCACCGTGACGCTATATTATGGAAACGCAAGAATCACCTTCTTCGGACCTAGAGCAAAGGGACGGAGAAGGGCTCCATCTCTACCGGCGTGAATTCGTCAACACAACTGACCTTTTTGATCATACCCTTCCAGCTCTTGTTTCAGCTTCAACGCCTCGAACATTTACGCATAAACTGTTATACTGCGCTTGAACTCGATTCATATAATTCTCAGGCTGGCCTGTCGTACTTCATCTGGCCAGCTTTATTACTATAAGCCCTTAACTCTCTAGAATTGGAAAATTTTTTTGATCTGTAAGGGCCTGCTCTGTTACGCACCTTTTTTGAGGATATCAGTATAGGTTGATTTCCTGGTGATCGCCGATCTCGCACAACACTCAAAAAGTGTGATTGTTCAACATTGTGAGAACTGTTATTCTAGTCGCAGAATAGAATATATTTGAGTAGTCGGAGGAAAAATTGAAATCTCAGCGTAACTATACTAGGCCACGATGCGGTGCAGCGAAGATAAGAATATCAGGAGAAATTTCTGCTGTGATGTTTCGCATAATGTTTAGTTTACAGCGACTCAATCAGCTACGCCCCGATACACTGTCGAATCCGATATCTCAAACGCAGCAGACGATCTCCCCGGTCTACCTGACTGGAAGTTCGGTGCAGCGAACGGATTCTGGTGGGTACCAAGGACATTTGGCATAGCATAGCACCTTGTTTCATCAATCTCTGGAGGGACTTTGATCGCTGTATAAGGATTAAAGCATTCAACAGATTGATGAGGTGCTTCGTGTGTGGGAATGTATGTATGTGCTATAGAGGTATATATTGTCTGTGCTTCCTCGAAATCATGCATGCAAGGTTGAGTTTTTGGCTGTCACCTTCTGAGTGACTATTTGAGAAATATACAGGTATCATTCTTGGTAAAGTGTTCTTGAAATTCGAATCTCGAAGTCAACCTCAGAGCTGTGTTCGTTTATCTGGAAAGATGAGAGATTCGTTTGAACAGCCCAGGCTTCTTGATATCTTCTTCAAATTCGTAGTCCTCAGTGAATTTCCTTGTGGCCTCTATAGCATCTTTCCGGCGCTTGCCGTACCTGTTCACTACCCTTCGATGCTCGAGCTTGTCGCTGATTCTGTCAATGAGACCCATGTCTCGCAAGTAGAGGTTCGTGGTTTCCTAAGGCCCTGTCAACGGTTTAGCACAGTTATACTGTTTTATAATCACAGTGCTTTGTGCGTTAATTTGTCCAAAAGGAATAACTAGCTCGATGCAAAAGAGTATCCAAATATTTTCCGGATAATTCTCCTTATTAATTCCAATTCATCGGTGAACTGGTGACAGGGCAGAGCCTCCGAGAGGCCTACGAGTTGAGGGCACGGGTCCGGCGCCCCAAACAGGTTACACATCAATAAACGACTCTTAATGGCTGGTGCGGATGCGACGCCAACGCGTTAATTGCAGAACCCGTGACCTGATCGCGACACATGCGTCTCGTCATTGATACCTCGCGGAGTTCCCGCAGTGAGGACTCCCTAGCCCGGTTTGAGCTTTGGTTTGTCGGTTCTTTTGTCCACCGTTGGGCGCATACCCTACGTTTATTGAGCGTAGCTTCAAATTGGGACCCAATGAAGGCACGGCGTCTGTTGAGGACGTGCATTACGCATTAAACCCGCTTGATATAATTAGTCCTAAATTTGTTGCCGTTGCGAGTCCTTTTTTTTTAGGGGACGCCAACAGAGGCCCGGAGACTAACACCGACTTCTTTGATGGGCGGCCGCTATCTTCCAAGTTCAGTCGATTGACTTAAGTTTGTTAGTGGAGTGCTCCATCCGCGGTCATCCTAAGCCCCATCGCTGCGACATATGCGCCTCGATTAAATTCCAGTGCAGCGTTGCACTCTGAACCGCATCAAATGTCGTTTTTCGCATGTAACACTCAAGCTCGACGGGCTTTGAGTGACATTGGCAACAGCACCAAGAGATTTGCGCAATGCTCAGGTGTAATCCCACAAAGTAAAATTGTATTGTCTATCAGCAGCATATGGTAGATGACCTTTGTTCCAGAAGCGTTGCGGCCCGAGTCTTGAGAGTTGCGGCTCCTAGTCTGTGGTTATGTAGGGAATCCAAGCACTCAATTCCTAACTCTATAAATTCGAAAGCACTTCCAATCCGGCGCGTTTCAATTAAATCCAGCTCACACGTAAACTGAAAATTGAAATTGGCATCAATGACGATGGCAAACTATCATCGCCGAAACGAACCAACACACGACTCTGCGCCCATGAATTCACAGAAATCCGTTTGAGATAGTACTAGTATTGCCTGTGAAGGTTTTGAAAGCAGTTTGACCTCGACTGGGTGTGGTCGTGTTCAGTCTGAACTATTTTCTTTTCAGCTGGGCTAGACAGAAGGATATTATTTGAAGGTGAGTAGTTAAAACGGGCTACCAAGTACCTCTCCAGCTGTGACTCTCCTACTAGCTTCGATGATGCTCGGCGAAGTGCTTCAACCAGTCAATGCGATTGTCACTGTCATCGTCGTCGTGTGACGATGGGGGCGTCAGGTAGCTTCGCTCCATCCTTGCCTCGTCTGACAGCTTATTATGGTGTGAAATTGCAGTGCGACCCACATATTTGATCTCCAGCCCGGCACCTGGATAATCCAAGCGCATAATTTGCCGCGATTGCACAAAGAATGTTCTTCCATCCTCCAACAAGATTTCAAATTCGTCTGCATCGCCCGTTGAAGACAAGGTGACCGGATATTCATATATATTGGCATAAGTTTTGGCCGCATTGATTTTGGCAACAACAGTTAGGCATCTACCGTGGACACACCCCTCAATGAAGTCCTCTTTCAGACCCGCATCTATGACCAATAAATCGCCGACTTCGATATCGGCCACATGGTTGGGGCCAAGAACAGATCTTCTAACTTTATCGAAATCCCAGACCTGCACTTTGGCTAAGTCGTCAGATGTGAGCGATGGAATTCTAGGACGCGACTTGAATGTGTGCGCGTTTGTTGCTCTTTCAAGCCTTAGGAGGTCAAAAGTACTCAGCCGCCTTTTGGTACATTCCCAAAATGGCCTTTTTCGTATCAATTCTGCAAAAGATTCCGGAGTTGCACGGCCGCGGAAAATGCAGAGCATTGCGAAATTTTTCAGCTTCCATCGAGCAGCGAGATTCCCTTCTACAAAACATTCGTTCCCATTCTGCAGCTTGATGAGGACTTCGTCCTTAAGACCCGATTTGTCTTTCGCCACCGGTAAAAGCTCCACAAAGCGATCGTCGAAGGCTTTTGTTCCCAATATTGAAACCACTATTCCAAGCCTAACTCCATGTAGAGAGCCTGGAACATTCCCACGAGAGAGTATGTCTCGGAGATCAAATAAGACGAGATCGCCGAGCTGTACTTGGTCCTGCCCATAAGACCTATTCATCTGTTTGTCTGCGGCCAAAAGCTCGAAAAACTCGTCGCGACCATATAGTGGCGGAGAATACGGGCTTGGCGGGGCACGCTCAGATAGTTTGCAGATTTCTGTGAGTGCCCTCCTCCTTATAACTTCATCGTATGGGTCTTCTCTGTTGACATCGAACCCTTTTGCAGCGGTGTTGTTATAGAAATCGATAGCCACTCCTTCTTCCAGCTCAGGGTGGTACTTCTGTGAGTTCAAAATCACTGCAAGACTCGAGTTTGTGATGGAAGAGTGATTAGGAATGAAATAATGCCTGAGGTACTTTGGGAAGCATGTGTACCTTACAGATGTTTGCGCATATAGCTGCCTTGACGTTTTCACTTCGCTAACGGGTACCTCGAGATACACCTTCGAAGGAGACTCAAGAACTGGATAGATTATTGCCTCTAGGTTTCTGAGTGAAATAGTTACTACCACGGCTAGACGAACGCCGTAGGCTCTGTCAGGCTTTTCCCTATCTTTGTCGCCAAAGTCGAGGAGGCCAAGCGATCCGGGTCTGACCTCGGTTGCCAAACGGGACACTTCATCAAAGATTTTGAACGGAAGCTCGTCGCGAAAAGAAGCAGTGTCATAGGAGCTCGGTGGAAAAGGCACTGGAAGGTCTCCTTGAGACCTTCCTTCTACGTTAGGATCTTCTGGCATCTATAACGTAGGTTCTGCGTAAATTAGACTAGCACGCTCTGATTGTATATATAGCTCTGTTGCTTTGGCTAACTTATGTCTTTTTATACCTACCGCGGACAGGATGCAAACCTTAATCTTAACCAGCTTGCTCATTGGAGCCGGTTTGCGTCTTTTCCAATTATTCTTAAAATCAAAGCCTTCACAATCTGCTAATATGGTCATCCTCAGCTGTCCTTTTAGCTGTGATTAATGATGGTAAACATAACTAGCCAGGTTGCGAGGTTTTGAAAGAATGTATCGCAAAACTTGAGCTGCTGCTCCTTATCTGTGGGGCCTAGATCTCGGGCTGAAAGATTCCGATATGCCGAAAGTACGAATTAGGTGTAGAAAAATCAGGGTTTCCAAAAGTCTGATTTCGACATCAAATTTGTTAGATCTAAATTAGAAGACCGTTGTGAAATTCCTCGACGTGTATACGACAGCAAACTGCTGCTGTTGCATCATCACATCGCGCGTAAATACTGTAATACGTAGAACTTGGGGCCATGGCCAGAGGAATCCATGTTTTCAGCCGGTGCTCTACTTTCGTGTCACGCAGTCTCGGCACAGTTTTCTCTCTGAGGAGGCTCCTCGCCACAAACTAAGCATCGCACAGGTGATTCTCAAGCTTTCATGTAGCTCCAGTCCAGCTACTCTCAGTAACAGCTATAATCGTGCAAAATGAGAATTTTAAACATTTATGGGTCGTTTCACGACCACCAAGGATACATCATAACCCCTTGCCCGTTGGTCGCCGATATGTCTCCTAACCCGTCCCTAGTACCGATATGGGTCGGGGTTATGCAGGAGGCTTCGAGGGCGGAATCTTGCATAGTAAGTGCAGGAAACGCCCGATAGGGGCCCGGCCAGCTGCTGCGCACAAATAATATGGAGTGGATGGAGCTCGGGCTCCTCGCCATACGATAACTCAGTGCTGCACTTAGGTGTAAAATGAGGTTGATAGCGATACAACGCTAAACCTTCTCTCATATATTCGATCAAGCCGGAATTAGTCTTAAGCAAGTCGGATCTTCTTCGTAAACTGAGTTGTCATACTGTGCTGCTTCCTGTCGAGATACTGGTTTAGTGTTTAGACACTACGACAAAACAATAACGAAGTTCACATCACGGTCCTCTAAAGAAGAACATCCTTGAGTGTCACCAAGTGAGTAAAATGCAAATCCATGAACATGGCAATGGTGGGAGTATTCGCTGAAGGCATGTCGACTGCAGGGATTTGCGTGAGGTGATATCGGCGTACTCTCACATGTCGGGTGCGCTGGAGAACTAGGTGCGATAAGGGTAGCTAGCCGGTAATAAAGTTCGGAGGTACTCCGATGTGTATTAATTAACATATCCCGGATAATTTCACTGAGCCGTCCAATAGACATCAAATCTGGGGCGCCGTCGTAGAATTGCGTCTCCCACTACATGCTGGTGCTCGGCATAGATGGTCATAAGCCTCTAGGGAGTCCCTCGGTTCGGGAGAGTGGTCACGTGCCTTGGTGGTGTCTCTCCCTGAGGAGTAGACAGGCATACCAGCCAGCTGCGGCGATATTTTGACCTTGGCCATTTTCGGGCTTCGCTCGGTCGATTCCAGGACCTGCCGCGTCGCCGCGTTGCCAATGTACTCGCTTTCAAATTACACGCCTCGGTTGCGACCCTCGGTATTCTTAAAGTTGCAACGCTGAGTTGAAGGGTTGGGGTAGGCCTCAAACTGAGTGCCACCCCGGCATTACCCCACATATGTCACTCGGAGCGGAGCTGTATTTAAGGAGGGTTGACCCCAGATTTTGGACAGAACAAGCGAGAGTCAACCGAGAGCAAGAGAAACGTTACAATCAAAATAAACACAAATGAACAGACTACAGAACATGCAAGAGCAGCTGAGCCTCAACGAGGCTGGTGCCGCCGACAAGCTTTTTGCCAAGCACGCCGATGACGTCGTCATCATCGCTGCGCACCGTACAGCCATCACGAAGGCAAAGAAAGGTGGCTTTCGCAACACTACGAGTGGGGAGATCCTCGCTCGTCTACTCAGAGCTCAGATTGACAAAGTTGGCATCGACCCGAAGATTATCGACAGTCTGGTTGTGGGCAACGTTTGTAACCCCGGAGCCGGTGTGAATGAGCATCGTGCTGCCCAGCTTGTCGCTGGAATTCCACACACCACTCCTTTCATGGCTATCAACCGTCAGTGCTCCTCTGGCTTGATGGCCGTGAACACCATTTACAACGAAATCAAGTCTGGTCAGATTGATATTGGTATTGGCGCTGGTGTCGAGAGTATGTCTACACAGTATGGCTCTAACATGATGGATGGCTTTCCTGCGCGTTTTTCGTCGGATGCTGCTGGTCAAAAGTGTCTCATTCCCATGGGCATCACCTCTGAGAATGTTGCTTCAGAGTTTGGCGTCAGCCGCCCGGACCAGGATGCGTTTGCTGCTGCTTCGTACAACAAGGCCGAAAAGGCACAGGCTGCCGGCCTTTTTAAGGAGGAAATTCTCCCCATTTATGGTATAATTGAGGATGATGAGGGCAATGAAACCGACCAACTCGTGTCCGAAGACGATGGCATCCGCAAGGGCGTAACCCCTGAGTCTCTCAGCAAGATTCGCGCTGCCTTCAAGGAGGATGGTACCACTACTGCCGGTAACTCTTCTCAGGTCAGCGATGGCGCAGGCTCCGTGATTCTTGCTCGTCGTTCAGTCGCTCAGAAGTTGGGGCTCCCGATCATTGGCAAGTTCGTGCATTGCCGTACCCTTGGTGTTCCCCCTGAGGTGATGGGCATCGGCCCCGCTGTCGCCATTCCTGCTGTGTTGAAGGATCTCGGCCTCACCGTCGATGACGTTGATGTCTTCGAGATCAACGAGGCGTTCGCGTCACAAGCGCTTTACTCCGTCCGCAAGGCTGGCATCGACATCAACAAGGTGAATCCTAAGGGTGGTGCTATCGCCTTCGGCCATCCTCTCGGTGCCACCGGCGCGCGCCAAGTCTCTACCCTTCTCACAGAGCTACATCGCACCAACAAGAAGGTCGGTGTAACGTCAATGTGCATCGGTACCGGCATGGGCGCCGCTAGTGTCATCGTTGCGGAGTAACTGGTATGCAGTAGGCTTAGTTTGTCATGTAAGGCGAAATTCTCGAACGATTCTTTTTCTACTTTCTGCATGGCTCTCTTGCCCCTCAAGTATTGGTTATCGTGTTCATATGCTGTATATTCAATTAACTACATTGATTCCTGCTTTGTCTTTCCTGCTTTGCTTTTCCTGCTTTTCGAAATTATTAATTATTGCTTTTGTTATTAGACTTAAAGAGCGAGAGGCCGTAGTTATGTAGGTTATTTAGCTTGAATAACCCTGAACCCCTTTGAACAAATCGAAAACTATAAAATGAAGGACAATCCAGTGCAGCAACTGGATTTGCTAAAGGCGCAGTTGGCAAAATGCACCAACAGCAATACAAAAGAGACCACCACAAAGCTCGCGAGCACCAAGCACCTTCTTGACCGCCTGGAGAAGTCCGGAAGGCTGAGTTCAGATCCCAAGCAGTTGCGGCATGAAATTTTATCTGTCAAACGAGAAATCGTGCTGAGGAAACTCCACTTTGCCACCAATATCGTGAAGAGGACTCTCAAACAGTTCAAAAAAGTGGAGCCCTTGCGGATTGCCAAAAGGGTCAAGCTTGCGGATTGCGCTACCAAAAAGTCGATGCTAGAGCGAGAACATTCCGAACTGAAGGAGTCAAATACCGACCAATGGGCAGAGGAGATTGCCAAACGCGCTCTCTCCAAGCAATTCGACGTCGAAGCAGTTACAGGACTTACGTTCAGTAAGCGAACTCTCAGCACAGCTGAAATTAATTTATTTTCAAGAATCGGTAAAACAGATGCTGTGAGAGCAGCAATAAGCCAGCTGCTAGAACTATGCAGCGGATACTTCGAAGCAAAAGAACCTGACTCAATCGGATCGCAGTCTTCGAACTGCAGTGCTTCTAAGGGCTCGCCCGCCGTCGAGCCACCCGCTATCAACAACGAAGGCAACGAAAAGAAACGTAAAAGCATAGATCTTTCTGAAACTGATGACCAGCAGTACGAAAACAGCATAAACTCGACGAGCAAACAAGAGGGGGAACGTGTTGATGCTTTCTTCGAACAGCCTGTGAGCACATTCCGCGACGACGACAGCAGTGATGAAGAACAGGAAGACGGCACAACCCGCGAAGGTCTGCCTGCTCTTGCCGAATGGTACATAAGCCCATCAGAAGACGAAGAAGTTGTACCAGACCCGGTGGCCCAGCCTGCTAAGAAGAACAGGAGAGGCCAACGGGCGAGAAGGAAGATATGGGAACAGAAATTTGGTCAGCGCGCCAACCATGTGCTCAAGCAAAAACAAGAAGAAGAGATCAAAAGGCGAGAGAAAGAACAGAAGATGCGGCGCAAAGCCGACCGTGAGTTTGCTGTTAAAAAGCAAAAGATTGAATTCGCGTCAAGACCTTTGCATCCTTCCTGGGAGGCTCGCCAGAAACAAAAGCAATCGACTGAAAATGTCAAGTTTGAAGGGAAAAAGATGAAATTTGATTGAGCGCAGTCCAGGGGTCAATGCACAAGCCGAGAAGATCAAGCCGTGAACCTGACCGTGATCTGACGCATACGGGCTGTATTCTGATAAGCAACCAACACGCCGGGTTATCTCATCAGTATACGGAGGTATGACAAAATGTCCTGATGGTATTCATATCCAACAATTTCGCTTAAGCTAATAGACGTTATGAACACCGGCAATAAGACACCCAAGATCGTTGAGAGAAACAAAGCAGTTCAAGGATGCTAAAAATGCACCGGCTCAAAGTTACAAATACCAATCCTCACATATCCGCTCTACAGCGATTGGTTCACAGATCGCATAGAGGCTACGTGATACGGTTAGTCGCCTCGAGGTGAGCACCCTCGCGCCGCGGCCGTAGGCCTGCGTGTGCGCATCTTTTATGTTTTGAGAGTGGG